>OMKN01022977.1:10952-24879 GCA_900302345.1 Melanonus zugmayeri | reverse complement strand
CGAAGTGCTAGAAGTGCGCTGAGCTAAGCTAACGGCTAACGTGACAGACAGTTAACGTTCGCTAGTATTAACGTAGGTTAGCTCCACACCGAGAGTCTGAAGGACTGTGCACTAGTGACTCTGGGTGGAGAATAGGTCAGCAGTTCGCGAGTGCTGCTGTCTGTCGTTGTCGGCGTTGTGTCAGACGGCGGAGTAGAAGAGGAGCAACTGGACTATAGAGACGGTGTCTGGATTGTCCATTCAGGGGCTATCGCACAGCGCCAGTGGTTCCAGTAGGCTACCGTTCACCCGGCAGTTCCCTCCAACGTCAGCGACAGAGTATCCCTCCTGCTCAGAACACCCGTTCTGCAACACCAGGTCACCCCCTCCCCCCGCCACGTGGACATTTGTGGTGTAGCCTCGCTACAGCAAGCGCTCATCTTCTTCAAAGAGCTCCAACGGCCGAACTTTAATTGGGTACCCAAATTTAGATAGGATATTTAGATTATAGGACATTGATGATTGTGATTATTTCCCCTGCTAAATTGTATGTTATTATTGATTGTGTAATAAATTGTGTTCCCTCTGACAGTCACCAGTAGATCTCGCTCTCTCCTAGAATTTAGTAGTGTGTAATTTGGTATAGATTGAATTTAGTAGACATTTGACAAAACCCTATGGTGAATTTATATAGACCTTTAAGCGCCCAACAGATATCGTAATATGGCATAAGTGTTGTCTTTTCCTGGTTTTAGGCTGCATTACAGTAAAGTGATCTTACTAGACTGTTCTACTGTTCTATTATTTGCCTTTACCCACTTAGACATTATATCCACATTACTGATGATTATTTCAAAAATCTCATTGTGTAAATATTTTGTGAAAGCACCCAGTCATCCCTACAATATTGTTGCAATATCAAGAGATATTTGGTCTAAAATCTCAATATTTTATTTTGTCCATAATCCCCCAGCCGTAATTGAAATGTACATCCTCTAAAAGTGCTTGTTTTTGCCACTGACAGGCTGATTGTTATAAATGTTTGACAACATTATGGAAATGATTAGACAGAGAAATAAAACTTTTTTCTTTACCTTTCACTTGATCCGATCTGTTTGTTATTGTGTCTAACCAAGTCTCGCTTGAGGAGAAAAGTTGAGTTGTTGCAGGAAGAGAACGGTGGAAACGTGAGTGAGAGTTAGAGGCAAACTGGAGAGGCAAGTTGGAGAGACAAACTCTTGCCGGACTGCCGGCAAGAGTTTGTTGTGTTGGACTACAGAAAGCGTACCTTCTTGTTATCTAAAGGATTTTCAATGTCATGGCTGAATATTTAGCTGATTTCGACAATGTGAGATTTCGCGGGATTTCTGCGCAAGACTTCTCCTCGAGCGATAGGCCTACTTGGTTCGACACAATAACAAAACAGACCCCCGATCAAGCGAAAGGTAATGAAAAAAGTCAACAATGTCAACAATTGTTATCTGCATTAGTCAGTTAGACCCTAGACTCACAAGTCAGTCTCTAAACGCTTCACTCAACTAGAGACTGAAGACATTCCCCTAGCTTTCGTCGCTAAAAATGGGTGGAAACATTTAGAGAGTTAAAAAAAAACCTGCATTGCAGAGCCAATCCAAAGTCTTTAGGGCGGAGTTTCATATCGGGGGGCGGGGCCATGCAGAGGTTGTGTGCTTGTAAACACTGTCCTACCAGCAACACGTGCATTGTAGGATGGCACAGGCGCATTCACCGAAGAAAACTGTCAAAGTTTGTTGATGTGTGTTGCGTTTGCGGCAAATCATTTTCATCGAAAAAACAAAAACTTTTAATGGGACATGATTCATCCATCCGGCCGGACTACACATCTGCTTTGGAGGACATTACAGGGCGAGTTACATCTGGAGACGGACTACTCAAAGCGCTATGTGGGAGTTGTCGGTCTCTTTTGCGACATTATGGACGTAGCAAAGCTGATATGGAGCAAATTTTGTTAGGGAAAAGGTAAACGCAAGGCTGAGGGTTAAAAGATGTGCCCCCACAACACCCAGTCAGCAGCTCAAAAGGGAACCTGTTCCTCCATTATCGACAACAAAGGGCATATGACCAACACCAAAGATTTCTGTCCCTGTCCCTAACAAGTCGCAGACAGTTGGCCAGGATTGATAGACCAAACTCTTCCCATATCTAGTTGGTAAACAAGCCAACACGTCCTTCTTGTCCTTTGTTAAAAGTTTGAGATCTTTTATTGCACCAATCTTATGGACTGAGCACACATTCGATAAAATGGATTCAAATGATGTGATGTTACTCGGGACATCCATTTTAAATGTTTTAAAAAGCTCTCTCCGTGTTAACAAAATGATTCGCTATATCTCCAGTTTCACTACGGGGGAGAAAG
Source organism: Melanonus zugmayeri (assembly GCA_900302345.1). NCBI lineage: Eukaryota > Metazoa > Chordata > Actinopteri > Gadiformes > Melanonidae > Melanonus > Melanonus zugmayeri. The sequence goes on along the minus strand of OMKN01022977.1, from coordinate 22,505 downwards.
GGGGGAGAGCAACGTTTCCGGGAGGGCGTGTTCATGGCGTAAATATAAGGGCCGTGGTTTGTTAGTGCCCGCTCTCGCCGCTGTCCAAACAGCGATTTCAAATGTAGATATCCCCAGATGTTTGGTAGGCGAGGCGAGAACTCAGTGAGATCTCTGATCGACTGGAATCGTGAGACTAGTTAAGACCACAAATGATGGGAAAATGGGGTCCAGGTTGAAAAATCCCGAAGGTTTCCTTTAATTAGATACTGCATCTATCCTCCTGTGATTGGTTGCAGTGGTGCAAGTGTGTTTCACTGTGTGGCTATTAATCAATCATTAAAACTTTATTCATGAAGTGTGTTGCAATACAAAGTGCTTAACATGGGTATTGGATAATCCCACTGGCTCTCCACCTTCACACCTGTCTATCTCTACCTGAGCAGGCTGTGGTTGCTGTGGTTACCTGGGGAAGCCAGATCTTACATGCAGCCCATCCACGTTCTGGCTGATGAGATATTTAAGGTATCCCGCTTTGTAGAGGCCCAGGAGGGCCATGTGCGTCAGGCTGGGCTTGGCGTCCTCGAATGTGGTATCGAATTTGGGCGTCTCGCCCTTCTCCTCCATGGTCCACACTCCCTTTGGCCCTCTGAAAGATGGAAGCTTAATGAGGTTCAATCTCAGGACAAAAACAGATAAAGAAAACATGAATATGAGAAAACAAAACTGGGCCAGGGAGCGTTTCTTCTCCATAGTTAATGTGTTACGATGAATTATACAACACAAGGAGTAGTGTCAAGAAGAGTGAGGTATTGATTTGATAGTCATTTTAATGAGGTGAATGCGGTCAAACCACAGGGCAATACAATGCTCATCCAGGGCAGTTCATTTTCGTCCAAACATGCATACAATTGACCATTAATTTAACTTCACTTCATTTTTACAACAACTTCAAACTACAATCTTGTTTAGGACACTATCTGTAAGAGCTGCTGCAAAAACCAGGTGCACAATCCTTCTTTTGCAGGAATTCATTCAGATGGCTTTGCCTTTGACTGAGAGCTAAAGAATGGATAAAAAAAAACGAATAGGCCTACATTATCATTATTTAACAAGTAATACTTAATGTAAGATAGTAATATTCCCTATGTTCCTTTAACTTAAACCTTTAATTATATTATATATAAACGTTATATATATATATATATATATATATATATGACATTCCCTACACATACATATGCTTAACATAATGGCAGAAATTAAATAACGCAGTTCCCAACCAGCCCAACGCTTGTTGGGACACCGTCAATCAACACAGAATAAGCCCAGTCTTTCTAATCAACAATCATTCATAAGTAGGTAGCAGGCAAACGAGGTATGACTTTAATAATGAGCGTATGCAGCAGCCAGAATAGCAAAAGCTACTCATAATAACCCGCTGGTAATTTCATAAACATGAATAGACTACACTTATTAAGGGGCCGATCACAGAGAAGCACGTTTTCTCTTCCGTTGACGGGTGGCGCTGCTCCAGCACAGCACCCAAAGGTGAAATATTGTAACTTTTATACGCGGCCAATAAATACGAGGCACATCAAAAGAAAGCACAGGCGCGCTGTACCATAGGAGAAGTGGACGGCACGTTTAAAAAAACAAACACTCTGATCGATTGTGCATTTTCTAGCCAGAATAGCACCTGTATGTTTCTTTGCATGGCGGTAGTGCTGCTGTGAAATGCCATACATTGCCATACTGGACATTTTGCACAGTGAACAAACTGGCGTTTTGTTGTCTGCCAATTTAAAGTAATCCCATTCTTTTGAAGCTTTCGGTCTGGGGAAACCTTTACGCGCAACCTCTTTGGTAGCACATACTGTAGGCCTACTATAGCAAGCCCTTTTAACATTTAACCAGTAGGGGTAATAGCAATTGTAGATGTCAACAATTGATTTTGACTAGTTAGATTTCCAAGCCAACATATCCGTAACGTAATTTTGTCTAGTTGCAATTCTAATTAATGATATCTACAACTCAATTCTCAATAGTCAAAATGTTAATTATTGATATCAACAATTAAATTCTTACTAGTGGCAATGTTCATTGTAGATATCTACAATTGTTCTTACATTACAGATATCATAAATGGATGTTTAATTTTAGATAGATATCTGAAATGCAATTCTAGATAGCCTATCTCTGTATGAGATATCTACAATTCCTTTTATAACTAATCAGAATTGAATTTTAGATATCAAAAAAGGAATTTCCACTAGTCAAAATGTCATTGTAGACATCTTCAATGACGTAGGCCTACGTACATATCTGAAATGAACATGGTAATTTCTACATGTGAACATATCTTTGTAACGTGTCAAAATTATTACAGATACTGTATCTTAAATTAACATTTTGACATCAAAAGGACAAAATGACATTTCCACTCTGAAAACTAAATTGCTACTAGTCAGTGATTAAATGTTGAAAGGGCTTGCCATAGGCCTACACACTGCTGCTGCAGTGTTTTTTGTACGTGAACACAGCATGTAGTGATATTCAGGGATATTGAGGCAACACATTCATTATAATGAATTGAATTGAACAAATTGCGTTTTAGAAATGTCAAGAAGTAGACATTATAAAGATTCTTTTTTGTGTTTATCCTTTAGTTTTATTTATTATCTTTAATCCTTAATCTATTTTTCTCTTTATTCACATCATTACATTAGTTGTGTGTTTTCTTATATGTTTTACGGTATTCTTTTTTATAGTGATTTGGAGTGACACACCTGCACCTTGTTTGTGTTGTGACACTATATAAGATGGCTGCCACAACATTTCTGAACGCTCACATGATTGGTCATTGGCCATCTCCCCAACCCCATCTCTAATTTAATTCACAGAAGGCGAGGCCAAGATTGGATCAAAAACGTGTGCCCTATTGATGGAGTCGTGCACATGATTTAATATGTTCTTATCACCACGGAAAAGGGTACAACATATGCAGCTTGTAGCCTACTTAATATCCTGTAAAGGTCTTGTGGAGGGAATAAATAGGATTTTCACAAGTCATTTAACATAAAGAGAGATGTCACAGATTGTAATACATTTCAATTAAATATTAGCATTCATGACACTTAACACTTTCAACTATTTTTAGCGAAATATTAGGCCTAATTATTTTAGGCCTAATATTTATATCTGCATTCATAATAAATTAATACAGTCTACAAAACTCAGCATATGATGCCATGCAAATTTTGCATCAATATGATGCAGATAGTTAGATAGATAGATAGATAGATAGATAGATAGACAGATAGATAGAAAGTATTCCTACTTTGCCTTCATCATCTCAGTATGTAGACCAAGGGACAAATTAAGCCAACGTTGCTCATCTGAAGTAGGTATGGATAGTAGAAAAACATACTCTTTGATCGTAGTCTACAATCCAGATGATAATAATCCAGAAACTAATAATCATACCAATTGTCACATATTTTCAATCGACTGAAAACTGGGACATGACTAATGGTGATGCTCAATGCATCTATATGCTGAGCCTCTGTCACCCTCACATGCTAATGCACTGGTACTGCAAGCTCACAGGAAACATGATGTTGGTGAGACTGGTATCCAACCCATAGCCTTAGTATATTATTATATTATTGGCAGGCATTTCAACTCCAGAACACTTTGTGAAGACAGATAGGAGTAGTGGGCTCTTTTAGCTGGCTGTGGCTTATAAGTGTCTGTAATGTCTGAAACCAGGTGAATATGTGGTTTACCTGAAGTCTGGGATGCCCGAGGAGGTGCTGATGCCTGCTCCAGAGTGGACCACGAGGTACTGACACTCCTGGATCAGTCGAGTCAGGTTTTTAACATTCTCTGTCAGCTCTTCCGCACTCTCAAATTTCTTTTTTTGTTGCCCCATAGCAAAAAAAGTAGGACACAGAAAATAAAACACACGAAAAGAGAGACAAGAAGAGAGAGTTATACAACAAAGACATTGGGCAAAAGAGAGCAAGAGCCCACACTAAACTTTAAAAAAGACCTTTTAATGAACTAACGGGGATGAGGCCCTGTGTGTACATGCATTAGATGAGCCATTCGTTACATTAACAAACCTATGGTTCATTGTTAGCCATTAAAGCTAGCTAAACAACTTGTAGTAGTAGTAGTAGTAGTAACAGTTAGTAGTACCAGTACCTCGGGGAGTCCACATACACCTTTGTCCGCGTATGGCGAGAGCCCAGCCGCGTAGTTTACAGACATGCTCGGCTCGGTTCCGTCTCCCCTTTCCGATCGCTTCGCACCGCCGGCGTCCTGCGCGGTGTTTCTGTTTACAACGACCCAAAGTAATCCTCAAGCGATGCTTTCTCTTCTTGGTGTTATTATGACGTCATTTAAAAGCGACGCCGCGGCTGTCGATGCTGTGTATGCGCGCCCCGTAGAAAACGACCGGACGGTTCTTACACGGGGGGGGGGAAATTCCCTTCGGAGAGACATGGGGGATGTTCGTGTTGACGTGTTGTATTTCGTGGGAGAACCGTGGGCCACACGATTTCTGTGCGTAACACACAGAAATCGTTTCACTTCTCTATTCGCCAAAACAAGAACAGACCGTCAAGAGGCAGGAGGAGGCCCCCCGTGGCCATGGATGTGATTGGATTTATACACAGGCTGGTCCACATACACGTTCCTATTTATCCGAATTAATTAATCTAGCCAAAACCAAACCAAGCCAAATACCCCATGAATGAAAGAAAGTTTTTTTCTTCAATATAGTCCTTTATTTTTTTTAAATAGCCAAAAGACACAAAAAACAAGTGAATAAAGTAAATAAAATCGACCATCCATACATCTGTGTGCATATCAGTTATGGTTATCTTCTGAAGCTGTAAACCAACTTTGAAGACCACCCAAAGACCGTCTTAGTTTGATGATCAGACCTGTCCTGAGAATTGCAAAAGTCCAATTTGAGTAAATAAAAGCAACCAAAACGATATCGCAGACGCAGAATAAACACAATGAAAAACCAAACACTCTAAAATGCACAACACCCCCCTTTTCTGCATCCACCATCAGTGCAGAAAAATAAAGTCATTAAAAACAAAAAATGGTTGTCAGTTTCGGCCTTTATCCGCAAGCTTTGTTGACCCTGATACACCATTATTTAAAATGAAATCCTGTACAAACCATTTCCCCAGTGAATCCATTCACCTACTCATGGCATTCTAATACATTTTTAAGAGTGAATAACAGGATAACCAAAAAGGTGACGGAAATTAAACTCAAGAGAAATTAAAAACAGCAAAACTAGACATCAAAACAGCGAACAATTGTTCAAAAAAGTCATCAATGGTTGTCAGGGCTTCATTCAAATGGCTTCTCCGGGCTTCGTACAGAAGACACCTCCAACGGACGATCAGAAGTTTTGTCCCTGGTAGACTGGGCAACTACAGAATTAAAGATCCTTTGAATAACATAACCCCACACTAATTAAAAAATAAAAAAGATAAGAGGACATCTGCTGAATTCTGTTACGAAGCGCTAAAAAAATCTGCCAAAAAAGACAAAAAACAGTTTGCCACCGGGTCCACACTGGAGTACTTACCATTACTTGCTGATTCCAACAAATAATAAATCAGAGCGTAGGTCAACCGTCCAACTGTAAAAAGAATGGGCTGCCAAGATGTGTTGGTGAAAAACGCTTTTCCCAAAGTGTTTGGAAAAAGCGTTTATCACAACTCTGCCCCCCCCCCTTACGAGAGAAGACTAGAGATGGACCATCATCTTGGAAAAGTGAGCTTTTGAAGCTGTTTACAGTGCATCACTCCAAACATAGGGGATAAAAAAAAAAAAACGGGCTGATTGAAGTCTTGCATCTTTCGTAAGTCACAGAGGCCAACCAGCAGTGCAAGGCCCCGTGGCAATTAGGGGGAGATAAAGACTGGAAGAAAGGCGGCAGACTGGACCAGATTGTTAAGTGTTTGCACCAGTGCAAAGGCTGAGATTTTGACATGGATTTGCAATAACAAAACAAAATATTTAAATAAGATTGAAATGAAATGTTGCCTTACAAGATATAAGTGCATGTTAAATTGGTTTGCAATATTACCAGGACCGGGTTAAAACAGAGGCATTGTGCTGGTGCAAATCTTATCAGATCAGGCCCTCCCCTCTATCGTGTAGTCAATTCTGGTGTCTACAAAAAAAACTGAGACACTAGGAAAACAGATGGAGGTTAAAAAACTGTCTTGGTTTTATACCCATTTCTAGCAAGGAGCAAGGAAGGAGGAGTTGAGCGTGATGGGGAAGGAGGAGGAGGGCATGGGGGGGAGGGGTCAAGCCCGTCATGACTCCTCGTTGCCTGAGTCGTCTTCGTCATAGCAACAGTCACCATCCTCGTCCTCCAGGTCCTCGTCGTCATAGTAATCGTCGTAGAAGAGGTCGGAGCCTTCATCGGGAGGGGGGGCGCGTGTGCGGACACAGTACTCTGCCAGAGTGGTGGGCACCTTTACGCCGTCACGCTCCGCTTCGGCCTTGGTCGCCAACACCTGTTTTCTGAGGTGTGAAAAAACAAACAAAAACGGTAGATTCATTCATTGTGCACACCGTGAGCCACCTGAGGAGGGAAAATTGGCCCAGGACCCACCAAATATTTTGTGACATTTTGAAAACCACCATATTAAAACAACTGTTGATTGGGACAGTGCTTTACCTAATAATCTCTGCATATTCCCGGTCCTTGCCCTTGCTGTCCCTCCATTTACGGTACATGACGGAGGCGTCCACGTTGGCGGGAGAGAATGTGTTGGGCTCGTTCAACAGTGAAATCACACTCAGCAAAATGGTTCTGATGGCACAAGACGATCACAAGTCAGTTAAACAGTACTGTCCACTGTCGATATGTTTCGTAAGAACAGAATTGAAACAACAAAATCTTTTTTTCCCCCTATTCTGTATGAGTCTTGTGCAAGAATTGAAGAAAATGAGAAAAGGACAAATAATCGTGTATGAAACTGCTGAAATGCATAATCTTATAACATTTGATAAGATAAGTTATTGAGCCCAGACTGGAAAGAATGGTGATTTGTTATATTATACAATGGTCTGGCAAGTATAACATAAAAGCTACTGGATTAAATTATACACAATTTGAGGAACCAAAATGTGCATTGCGAATGTGCACATTTAGTCTTAACAGTAAATATTTAAAGGAAGTGGCAAGAATATTATGAGAAAATACCAAGATCATGTGATTAGAAAACTTTGAAAAACACGGTTTGACTGAAGGATCATTTGAATGTCAATAGGGCTATGGAAGGCCATCAGTCATGTGATCAGTAGTGCTCTTACCTAACGTTTTGGGTGGGATTCCATCTCTCCGAGGGCAGCTCCCCACTCTGAGGATCATCCACTGGAGGGTGAAGGATGGAGATACACACATCTCCATTCTAAAAGACAAGGAGTTGGCATCAAACCACTGTTAAATGACAAATGTACTTGTATAATTTAGAAATGAACTAGCATAATTGATTAGCAATCATCCCCCGTTTCAAATGTTAAATGTATATTATTATATGGTATATTTTTTGTACAATTACAATTCTTTTTTGTAATTTACAATTATTAGCTCGACACATAGGCTTACCTCATAGATGTTAGGATGCCACATCTTTGTAAGAAACCGGAAAGCAGGTGGGGAATAGGGATAGTCAATTGGGAACTTGATCCGAGCCTGGAAAAACAAGTACAAATTCAAGCACATAACAAAACACAGCGACAAGGAAAATTATTAGTTTACTGGATTATGTGTAAAACGCGAACCTACCTTAAAATAACCGCCTTCATAGTGAGTGTTAGGAGGTCCAAAAATAGCTACTTCCCAGTTGTACAGGTCTGCCTCGTCTACTAGTGTAATTTTAAATCCCTCGACAGGCTCTTCCTGGAGACTTTTCATTTCCAGCATGAGTGCTTTTTGAGAGCTGGCGACATGTGCAGGACCGTGTTGCGCCATACCTGTACGATTAACTCGATGACGAAATTATTTACTCGAGTAAAACCCTATGTGGCAATGGAGAAAACACGTCCTTTGTTTACAAGAGCCCCACCAGTGAACAGGCCAAACCTGACGAGCTGCGCCTGTGAAAAACAAACGCCCTTTTCACAAATATGTACACCGATCACGACAAAAATCAAACACTTGAAACTTCATCAAGTGACCAAACCATTGTGACTGAATCGCGGAGCAGCAGTACTAGACCACCGACCTGGAAAAACAGTCGCGGATAAGCTTTAAATCTAACGATAGCTCCTGGCTAACGCAAGCTAACAAGCTCTACCTTGTCGCCCAGCTGAACCCTAGGGTCCAGTATTTGCAAACTTGCTTCCTGTTCGGAATGACTGTATAAACAGCCAAATCGCTATAACTATCTTTTGACTTAGAACCAAAATGACGATTCAAATGGTCGTAGTCAAAATAAATAAGTGTCCGACTAACAACAGGGTGAATACAGAATGTTGCTGAAAGGAATCCCCTCTCCCTTCAAAACAGTCGATAGACCGCAACGCATGCTGGGAGTTTGAGTTCAATTGTCAAACATCATCACGTACATATTTTAAACAAGACATATTTATATACCATTGCGATGTTAATACCATGACATCGCAATATACGTCCACCTGCCATATAGTTCATTACATTTATTGAAAGTGAATTTGACAAAATGTATAATGTGAGTTTAAAGAACTACATTTGCCACTTCCTGTCATTATGACAACGCTATGTTGTTTGTTTCTAAAAAGCAGGTTTGACACCAAAGTCAAGTCAATAGATTTGACTTGATTTGACCAACTTGACTAGATGGGCTTCGCTAATCACAATACATTTTGTTAAATAATTTGCAAATAAAAATAACGCTTTGCTTTGTGATGACGTATTTAGTGCGCGACTACAACTGTGCTAAAGTCCCTATGAGAATGTTTCCATTCGCCTGAGCAATAAAGAACACATTTTGATTAATCATGATTAATAATGATTTAAAAAATATTAATGACACACTCTTTTAACTAAATCTTCCTTTAATAACCCGATCTTCATTTTAGAACATCCCCGTGACAATAAAATGTATTTCCCACGCAGTAGCGAAGGGTCCTATTTATGCGACAGAGTACAACCAGGACCCAATAATAAGAAACCTAAACTCGCCATGGAGTCGAAAAGAAGACGTCGGTCTCGGTCTAGATCTCGAAGTTGGAACAGAGAATCCAAGACCAGAACTAGACCGAGCAGATCACGATCCCCCGAGAAAAGCAAGGTACGCAGTCGCTCTTCGGATCGGAGGCGACACGTCAGACGGAGCGCGCGGTCGGGGAGTAGAGGCTCCGACAGCAGCCGCGGGTCTCCTCGTCGACAGTGGCCTAAAAACAGAGGCCGTTCTGGATCTAGGAGTGATTCAGAAACTGATAAACAGGCCACCAGACGTTTCAAAAGCAGATCAAGGGATCGATGCGGGTAAAAATGCTTTCGCCATACATCTAGTTATCAAACAATTATTGTTCCAGAAACACACTTTGTCTACAGGGAAAGCTCAATCACTTAAATGCAACTAACGTCAAATATAATTTCTGTTCCAGTTCTGATTCGGATGAACATAAGTCACGAAGACCAAAGGATAGAGGAGACCGACGAGAAGCAAAAGGAGACATAAGGAGACAGAGGTCCAAATCCGGTTCTGATTCAAGCGTGGAGAACAGGGAACGGAGAAAACGGAGGAGTCCTAGTAAAGGCACCCCCGCCAGAGACAGACGCAAAAGAGAGGCAGAGAAGGAGAGGCCGAGGAGCAACAGTAGAGATCCTGATAGGAGACGAGACAGGGATAGAAGCCCAGAGGTAACGCGACGTAGTGTTGACAGGGAGCATGGCGGCAGGGAGAGAAGCAGAGGGCAGGGTGAAGAAGACAGGAGGAGGCAGCGGTCTCCGTCGGCCGAGTCCTCTGATAGCTCTGGGTCAGACCGCGAGGGCCGCAAACGCTCCCCAGGAGCTATACACGCAGACAAGGAGGAAACGAAGAAACAGAAAGACATGCTGAAAGCTCTGGAGACGCCGGAGGAGAAGAGGGCCAGGAGACTGGCCAAGAAGGAGGCAAAGGAGAGGAAAAAGAGAGAGAAGATGGGCTGGAGTGAGGAGTATATGGGATACACCAACGCAGACAATCCCTTTGGTGACAACAACTTGCTCGGCACATTCAAATGGCAGAAGGTGAGTGCAAGAACAGACATGTTATGGTTTGTGAAATACATGTTGGAAAATGTCTTATTTGGAGTTGTGCATATTATTATTTTTTTGCATATCTTCAGGCATTGGACAAGAAAGGCATTGGTCACCTTGGCGAGAAGGAGCTGAAGGACAGAAACAAACAGATCCAAGAAGATAACCGCAGAGAGCTTCAGAAGGTATTTCCACACACGCTGATTGTTGTTCTCAAACTTTGGCACTTCTGTAAAATTGTCTTTTGTTTAAAAATCAAATTGAACCACAGAGAGCATCATGCTTGACAAAGTAATGAGCTTATTTCAAATGTACCACGCCATACATTATACAGAGAGGAAGCAATTTAATATACTTGTAATCCATTACTTAAATCCTGTTGGGTATATTATAGGCCTATACTGACTGCAATATTGTCGAATATCTGAAACGTGTATTGTATGCATTAAGAAACCAAATGAACACAGGAAAATCCTTTCTTGTGTGTGTAGGTGAAACAGCTGCGTCTGGAGAGGGAGCGAGAGAAGGCCATGCGGGAGACGGAGCTGGAGATGCTCCAGAGGGAGAAGGAGGCGGAGCACTTCAAGACCTGGGCCGAACAAGAAGACAACTTCCATCTGCATCAGGCCAAGCTACGGTCAGTGTGCACCAGCGTCTCTCAGTTTCTGGGGCAGGACTAGTGGTTAGGATGTTTTGACTCCCAGCTGAAAGGTTCTGGGTTCGATCCCAATGTCTTACCAGTTGGAAAAAAAGGGTCTGCTAAATGACTAAATGGTTTCTGGTATGAATCAACGTGATATGATGGATGAAAAGAATAGTTGTAGTAGTAGTAGTAGTACAAAGCAATTATTTTTTCTTTTTTTTGTTAAATTTTATCTTGGGGCCCACCCTCCTGTCCAAGGTAATGGTGGAATTATTAAAATGGTGTGTTTTTAGAGGCAGGGTTGAACTACACATTTTTTGCTATAATTTTTTGCTTTAATTATAACCTATGCAGTACCTTGCTCACGAAAATGTGTAAAATGTGTAACCTGACGGCTCAACTCGTGGCTCATCTAGATCAAAGATCCGCATCCGTGATGGGCGCGCCAAGCCCATAGACCTCCTGGCCAAGTACATCAGTGCCGAGGACGACGACCTGGCGGTGGAAATGCATGAGCCGTACACCTTCCTCAACGGGCTCACCGTCACCGACATGGAAGACCTGCTGGAGGACATCAAGGTAACGTGTCTGTGTCTGTGTGTGTACTGCTGTGCATGTTTGTGTCGTGTGCACCCACTTGTATGAGGTGCAGTGT
>OMKN01022977.1:0-10932 GCA_900302345.1 Melanonus zugmayeri | reverse complement strand
CCAGCCCCGCCTATTTCCATGTTCTTTCATACGTCGGACCCGCCTATTTTTTTTCCACCAGCCTGACAGCAATGACAGCGCTAATTATTAAGCTGTTGAGAACTCCATACTCTGCATGCATGGTGATGCGTCTCAGATACAAGAACGCTATTGTATTAATGTTAGGCCTATATATTGTACAATTTGAGAGACATATTCATCATTAATTTAAATAGTTATAGGAACGAACGAATAATAACGAATCAAGCTGTGGAGAACTCTACTCTGCGCTTATGGCGATGTGTGTCGGACACAAGAACATTAGTTGTATCTATCTAAACCTTCATTAACCTTTCTAATCAGGCCTATATACTGTAGTTATAGGAACAAACGAATAATAACGAATCAAGCTGTTGGGAACCCCAAACTCTGCGTACATGGTGATGCGTCTCAGACACAAGAACGCAGTTATTGTATTTAGTGTTAGGCCAATATATATTGTCTATACATTACAATTTGAGAGACATAGGCCTATTCCTTTGAGGAGACATTTAATATATTTGGTAGACTTGGTATATTGTATATAATATATACAGACAGAACACAGTTTTATTTCTCATTGTTGCCATCATTACTGGGAAGCTGGAATTGGATGCCGTTGCCTTTTTTGGCAGGCATTTCATTTAGCTTCTTTTTTCTCTCATGCTAGTGGGGGCTCGCAGATTGTTTTCCCCGCACTAACCGGCTCTTGCTCATTTTGTCCTGCGAGTCGTTTTCCGCACTAGTGGGGTGCATCCGTTTCTATTGTGTGTGTGTGGGGTTGGTTTTTGTCATTAGTGGTGATATATTATACTTTTTTTTAACAACCTTCTAGGTTTACATGGAGCTGGAGCAGGGGAAGAACGTGGACTTCTGGAGAGACATGACCATCATCACTGAGGATGAGATCATCAAACTGAGGAAGCTGGAGGCTTCTGGAAAAGGACCAGGTACAGAATCTTTGAAAAAATGCATGTCATATAAAACATATATTATTTATTATTAGAAATATATTATATTTATAATTTCTTAATGTTTTCCTTGCAGTCTTTACCATTGTAAGATGTATACAAACTGGTTATCCTCTTGTTTTGATTTGACTAATTCTGATCATCTATCACAACAGCCCTGTCTTTTACAGTGAGGGTCCTTTAATCACACAAAGATACGCACAACTGCATTTCCTCCCAACTCATCCCCCATTTGCTGCTCTTTGGTTTCCAGTTGACCGCCGCGATGGCATAAACACTTCGGTGACCATCGACGTCCAGATGGTGTTCAAGGGGAAGACGTACAGCCAGCTGCAGGCCATGAACCTAAACATTGAGTCCAAGATCCGAGCGGGGGGCTCCAACCTGGACATAGGCTACTGGGAGAGCCTGCTGCAGCAAGTCAGGGTGTTCATGGCAAGGGCCAGGTATGCGTTTGTTTCCCTTAATGTGGCTGTGTAATTACCCCAAACTTCCCATCTGGAGATGAATGGAAAGTACCGTATTGTGCCAAATATTAGATGTATACATTATACATTTACAACAGATTGCGCAAAACGAGTGCTCCCCAAGTGAGCCACCGTCTTTCTTTCTGTATCTCCCTCTCACACACACACACCAGCCTACAGTGATGGGCACACAAAAAAACACACACACCGCGACAGGCGCCTGGAGAGATGGACAGACACATTTATAAGACACCAGCTACAGCAGTAAAGGCCTCGCATGCTTCTGCGTGGTTTGTCCGAGTTGCACACCAGGCAACAATGTTGCAAACAGTTTTCGCATTAAGGCGTAATTACACCAAATGTCCACTAGAGGGGGGGGGTTATCAACCAACTATACAACCAATGCACTCCCCGTCTGTGGATAATAGATCGCAAAATAAAAAGTCACTCCCTTTTTTTAAAACAGTAACTGGTGAACACACCTATGTTTTGTATACTATTAAGTGTAACAAACGTAAAAGTAGTTCAAAAGTAGAGCTGTCAATGATTATTAGAATCAAAGATACGCTAGGTTAGCTGCGCACGCAGCCCCGCTCCCCAATTCACCAATCAGTGGTCCGCAACATCTAGGTGACGTCACGCTGCTGTCGCGCCTTTGATTTGATGGACGCGACAGAGCTCTGCAAACTAAAATGTTAATTACTTTTATTTTCAAATGAAAGTATTTTCTTTTTAAAGATTTATTTTCAAAAAGTATTTTTCCAAATGAGTCTTGGAAAAAGAGGGGTCGTCTTATATTTGGCACAATACGGTACATCTTATCTCAAGTGCAGACAATAATAATGATCTTTATTAAATGATTTTTTGGTTGTTTAGGTTGAGGGAGAGACATCAGGACGTCTTGCGCCAAAAGCTTTTCAAACTGAAACAGGAACAAGGGGTGGAAAGTGAGCCACTGTTCCCCATCATCAAGGAGGAACCAGACGAGGAGGCAGCAGCGTATGTCTCTTTCTCTTTCTTTCTCTCTCACACACACACACCAAAGTTTCTCAAGAATAAAGCATGTCAATCCATCTAGGGAATCTTTCTCTATAAATCATTTAATAAATGGGAAAATCTCAGATGATTTGTCTGAAAATGATATGGCTACAACTCAAGCCAATCCAAAACACTTGTCCGTTTCACTGTACTTTGTGTTGCCCCCTATATCTCGTGGAACAGGAGCGGGAGGAAGGGCGAGCAGGAGGCCGAGAGCTCTTCACCCAAAGCCGGGCCGTCGTCATCATCGCCCTCCTCTCCCTCCGCCGGGCCGAGCGCAGACACCGCCGCCATGGAGGAGCCCGACAAGGAGGAGGCCGGCACCTCCGGGGAGGGCAAGAAGCAGGACGCGGCGGGGGAAAAGGCCGACGATAACGAGGGCGAGAAGGAGGGCGAGGAGAAGGAGGAGGCGGTGTTGACGGAGGAGGACCTGATCCAGCAGAGCCAGGCGGAGTACGACTCCGGCCGCTACAGTCCCACGCTACTCACCACCTCCGAGCTGCCGCTGGACACGCACACCATCACGCCCGACGAGGACGCGCAGCGGCTGCGTCTGGCCCGCAGGCAGCTGCAGGTCACCGGTAAGACAGGACGCACATGCACCATGCATACTATACTAGTCGCTTGTATCCATAGTGACTTACAGTGGTTAGATGCATGTCTTTAAATCTGCCTGCGTCTTGTTTTTAGGGGACGTGAGTGAAAGCGCGGAGGACGCGTTCGTTCGCCGCGCCAAGCAGGGCATGGGCAACGACGAGGCCCAGTTCAGCGTAGAGCTCCCCCTCACGGGCAAGATGTACCTGTGGGCCGACAAGTACCGTCCCCGCAAGCCGCGCTTCTTCAACAGGGTCCACACCGGCTTCGAGTGGAACAAGTACAACCAGACGCATTACGACTTTGACAACCCCCCGCCGAAGATCGTCCAGGGCTACAAGTTCAACATCTTCTACCCGGACCTGATCAACAAGCGCTCCACCCCGCAGTACTTCCTGGAGCCCAGTCCCGACAACAAGGACTTTGGGATCCTGCGGTTCCACGCGGGTCCTCCTTACGAGGACATCGCGTTCAAGATCGTCAACAGGGAGTGGGAGTACTCCCATCGCCACGGCTTCCGGTGTCAGTTCGCTAACGGGATCTTCCAGCTGTGGTTCCACTTTAAGAGATACCGCTACAGGAGATGAGATGGACCGGAATCTCCGTTATTTTCACCAGCCAACATACCCGAGGTGTTTTTCTCACTTTTATTCCTTGTTAGTTGTTTAAAAACCGCCGGTAATGTCCGACAGGTCTGATATTACTGTTTGAAAAGTTATTTGCATTGTATTATCAAAATGATTAAAGATGGTTCTTTTGCACCACTTCTTTATTTTGTGGTCTGTCACAGGTTGGAACGGAAGTGATAGTTTTTACTACTGCAAAAACAATCAAGCATATTTACATGCAGACAGATGTGTCACTTCTGTGGTGACAGACTACGTCTCATTTCAGTTCATCCACTGTGATGTCTCTTGCAATTTTTGCAGACTTGAAGTTGCAGCCACCTGAATTCTTTGCAAGTCTGATCTTGTATAAAACCAGTAAATATAGTTGCAACACAAGGATGGAAATGTTCTATTAAGCAAAGCAAACGTCTTAAACCCTACAAAATACTCTCAGTATAACACTTCACATATTCAAATGTAAAACAACAGATGTGTCTTTGCAATCAATTCAATTTACAAGTGTTAGTCTTAGACACTTTCCTAAAAGAAATAAGTGTGAAAGAAGGAAAAGGCAGTACAAAAATACTTGTGTACAATCCAAAATACAGTCCTAAAATAAATCTTTGTTCATATCCTACAATACTAGATGAGTTTCTTAAAAGAAAGTACATTCCGGGAGTCTTAATTGGACTTGAGTCTAAAAAAAAACAAAAAAACTATGAAAGTGACTTTCACTCTTTCGCTGCCAAAATAAAACAATTAAAACTGTCGATGCTCAACCCAGTGGGATCCAGACTGGTTTTTCATATTTCGGACTCATCGGCGATGTACTGCGAAGGCACAGCCGAATGAAGGGAAACATTCTCCCCGTTCCTAGCGCTGACCCCCTGGCTGGAGTGTCTTTTGCCCCCCTCCAGCACGGTGGGCGGGGCGTCGCCGCTCCCGTCGTATTTGCTCCTACAAGGAAGCGGCAGGTGGCCCTTGTAGAAGTTCCAGCACAGCAGGGCGGCGAGAAGAACCACCAGTATCCCCACCGCGGCCTGCAGCCCGGCCACGGAGGGGCCATCTCGCCGGGCATGTACGGTCGGCTCCCCTGGCGCCAGTCTGACCCGGTACTCGGCCACCACGGTTTCATAATCGCCGGCGTGGGAGCGTTCCACGGACAGGCAGCGGTAGCGGCCGGCGTGGGAGTCAGCGGCGCCAAAGATGAGCAGGCCGTCCAGCAGGACCCGAAGCCGGTCCGACGTAGGCAGGGGGAGTCCGTCCCGCTGCCAGCTCACCGCCGCCAGGTTGGACGGCGGCGGGCACGGCAGTTTGAGGTTGCCTCCCGGCCAGATGGACTCGTTGACGGGCTTCACGGGGCCTGAGGGGAGAGTGGAGTTGGAGTAGATTTAAAAATGGCGGTGGGCTCCATCATCGCCCCTGACCTCCCTCGGCTTCACGACTCACTCACCAGAATCTGGACACAGAGAAGCGTTTCCTTCAGTCACACTCTGGATCACTTCTCTGAGGAACCAAGAGGATTCAAGAGTCATTAATGACACGAGCAGGCTTAGAACCAATCAGAGAATGGATCGACACCGCACACATCTCTGAGTGTGTGACGTCGTCCTACCGTTGCACATGAAGATGAGCGATACATGTAGATGTGGTCTTGTCCCAGCCACAGTAGGGGTCTCTGGCTAGAACACAGTCCATGCAGGACAGAGACCTCCCACAGGTGGCTAGTGGGATCTGCACGGCTCCAGAGACCGAGCCTGCATACAGATGGCCCTGCACACACACACACACCACGCGGACACACTTCAATATTTGTACACAAGAACGGCCGATATTTTGAACAATGGAAGTACACTGAACAACAACATCAACGCAACTTTTGTTTTTGCTCCAATTTTTCATACGTTGAAATCAAAGATCTAAGGGTGCGTTTCCACCAACGTGCTGTTTTTTAGAGCTGGCGCTGTTTTCTCATTGTTTACAATGGGTAGGTTGCGCTTCCGAGCACTGCAGACAAGCGCTGTGCTCTACACGCTTTTTAGCGCTATAGTGCCTGGGCGCTGGGCGTTTTTCAGTTGAAAAAGTCACTTTGGGCTAAAGCGCAGTAGAGCACCGCTCATCAATGTCACTTTGAGTTCAGTCGACCAATCAGGTGAAAGGAGGGCGGGCCAAGGCGATGGCATGTTTTTGAGTGGTCATTAAAGTAAACATGATTTTATATATTATTATATATACACATATTTATAATCATTAATAACATAACAAAAACACCAGGTAAATAAAGACAGGTAACGTATTTATTGATAAAACAAGGTAATAGAATTAGTTTTCTGCGTATCCCGTATCGTAGCAACCAAAAAAAAGCAGTTCGTGGTGGACACACCACGAACTGCTTTTTTCTCAGCGCGCTCTCAGCAGCTGTGCGCGCCATGCACATTTTGTTCACAAATGTGTTTAAATCTGTTAGGCCTGGGTCAGACAGGACGCGCTTCTGGTTAAAAAAGGCGAGGCGCACTGCACTGCTTTTTTTTTTTTTAAGTCTACAATAAAAAAAAAACACTTTTTTCTTTTCCGCTCAGAGTTGACCACGAGGCGCTCTGCAACGCAAAAGCAGCGAGCAAACCGCTTCACTCTCTTTGAAAACAATTACAAAAACGCATTGTGTCTGATCCCCGCCTTAGTGAGCACCGAGATAATCCATCCACCTGACGGGTGTGGCATCAAGACGCTGATTAGACAGCATGACTACTGCACAGGTGTGCCTTAGGCTGGTCACAACAAAAGGCTCTAAAATGTGCAGTTAGATCTCTTAGAGCTTTGATTTCAGCTCATGAAAAATTGGAGCAAAAACAAAAGTGTTGCATTTATATTTTCGTTCAGTGTATTTAGAGAATTCCTGCGTTACCCTGACTTCAGATAATTTGAGGACTTTGATTGGCTCTCGGGACGGGAACAGCTCCACCTCCTCTATGATGAACATCTCTCCGTCACAGTTCACAGCCTTCACCATGGTGCCACTCTCTACGCAACAGACAAGCGTAGATGTGTTGCACAATGTTCAACACAATGTGTTGCACACATTGTGTGCAACACAATGTGTTGCACAATGCGTAGATGTGTTTCCACAGTGTTTTCAAACTATCGTCGTTGACAACAGTAGAATGATTGACAACTGAGATGATTCCACACCTGTGCCGATGAACAACACCGGGTACGTCCGGCCGTCCACGGCCTCCACGCGGGCCACGATGATACGCAAGAACGCAGCGCCGCTCCGTACCAGCAGGGGTCTCTCTCCGACCGGCAGGACGGCCTGGTCCATGAGCGGTCTGTCTTTGATGAACTGAAGGGTCTGGTCTGGGAGGTCCAGCGTCTGAGTAATCCCCATTTTACGAGCTTCATTGTCTATACACTGGAGGGAGGGGGGGCACAGGGAGAGTAAGGGTCCCGCCGTGCTACTTGTAAAAAAGTACACGTTTCAACATCACACACGCACGCACACACAGTCAAGTGTCAGACTCACGGCTCCGGGCCGAGGGGAGGGGACCTCTCCGCTGTACATGACCCACTTCACGTAGGATGTTTCTACGGGTAACGGGTTCTTGTATTTCCCTTTTGAAAACAAAGCGCTGATGTCGGACACGCGGTACACACACACCGCCGTCAGCTCAGACGAGTCCCTGAAACACACGTGCGGCACAAGACCCCCCCCCAGGACATTTTACATGGATCAAATGTTACGTGCAAAAAAACGAATTTAACTCCGCCTTCCCCCGGTCAACCCACTCGGACGCACCCCTCCCGTCCCACTCACGACTGGGGGGTGAAGACAGCGTAGAACAGGCACTCCTCTGGGTCACACAAGAGGTACGTGTCCTGGACGATGAAGGGCAGCTGGGAGTCCAGCACGGGGCAGTCCACCCTGGCCTTCAGGAATGACGTCCACTTCTTCTGGAGGGTTCTCTGGCCCCCGAGGTCCCCCTATCAGAGACCGGATCAAATCAAACTTTATTTGTGAAGCGTTCTTCGTGCAAAACAGCAACGCAACGTGAAGCGCTTACGACAGAGTGCTTACAAAGTGCTTATAACAAAACGGGGTGTATTAAGGGGGAACAGGAACACAAGGGGCAGGTAAAAAAAAAAGATTTTCACTAGAGGGTAATGAAAACAAATTCAGAGGTTGCAAAAAACAGACAGACAGGATACACGCAAGAGTGTGAGAAAGGGGGAAGTTTGTTTTCTCACACACCTTACACACTCGGGCCACACGGGAAACCACAAGTTTTGTGTAAGAGTCGTACTCCAGCGCCGTCTCACTGAAGAAGAGGTAGACCTTGTCTTGGTCTTCCTCGCTGCCGTTCTTGCTCTCTGGCATCTGGGCCATGGAGATGAAGTTGGGCTCTGTGGGGGAAGACGAGAGAAAAAGTCTCAAATTGGATAAAACACCTGGATAAAAACGTCAAATTGGATAAAAACATCAGTCACGACACACAAATCAGACCAAATATGACAACAATTCGTACGCTTGAGTATAACCAAGCACACCGTTTAACCAGGAGCTCTTGAATTCGGTGCGTATGGAGGAGGAGGAGGAGCTACGCATGACCACAGTCTCAGAACCCAGGAAGTTTATAGAGGTGGCTGAGTACAGGTCATCTCCTGGCAGGTTGGTGAACAAAGATGAGCAAAAACACAAACAATGAAAATAAACATTGCATGGTGCTAGTGAATGTGTCCTTCTTGAGACATTGTTCTTTATTGGTATTATTAGGTTCAGATTGCCACACTTACCGACCATGATAGAGGCATAGCTCTGGAAAGGGCCGAAGGGACATTTTCCTTTCCCGTCCTCTTCTTTGTTCTCACGAGTGAGGCTTCCATCTTTGTAGGACTTCACAGACATGTGCAGCTCTTGTTAGGGTTTTCTTGTTCATTTGTTCCATTTGATTAAAATTATGAATGCTTATTGAAAAAAAATAATAACACATACTAGTTAATGGCATTTATTGTCACTAGTTTAGCTTACCATCAAGTCACACTCTGGATCGAAGGCATTGGTTCCACAAACATACATCCGCCCATCACTCATGGTATGCAGGATCCTAATATAGTTCTTGCAGTCTTTCTGTAAAAACAATTTTTTAAAATGTTTTATTTAAACATAACTCACAAAATATCAATCATTAAAACTTATTATTTTCAAGATTGGAAAACACAAATGTGGCTCCGATTCAATTAAACTGTTTAACCCGACACTCCATGTGTAGACTTGCTATTATACATCTTCATCATCCCATTCAATGGGTCATTACGCTCCTCATCGTCATGTCACTGACAGATCGCATATCAGCTTCTAGCCTGGAGCGCATGTTGTTCATGCACGTCCATAATTCTGCAATCACAATCCAGTACAGTGCTGCGAGCGGTGATAGCTGGGCAACATGACTAAATGATAATGAGTCACATGATATCCTTTTGAATCACCTCCCTGCAGGGCTTGTGTAGTCCTGATCCTGTAGTCTGACTTTAATATCCCAAAGGTGCAGAGTTGAAACGACTCACCTCCGCATCCTTCCCTTTGTTTATGCATTCTGTTTGTTTTGTCCCAAGAACTTCCCATTTCACCTGCAACGGAAATATAATTTTTGCATATCAAATATATATATCAATAGATAAATATCAAATAAGGCCACAATATTGCCAACATGTTTGTTGTTACTTAGCCAATGCCAAAGTAGGCATTTACTTTAGATTAAAATAAACGGGCACGTTTAGCACTGGAGGTGACTCTGGGTGGCTAATCCAGTAGCAGTCATACTAGCAGAACTTCTGGAGGGAGACGGCACAGAGCCTGGGCCGGAAACCAGGACTGCAAGGGGCAGAGTTATGCCTCATTTCCTGTTTCGTTACGGAAATATTCTACAGAAAAAAACTCACTCGCACCCGTGGATTACGCCTTACAGGTTTAAGGATTACAAGCCGTTACAAGCCATTTCAAAATCTACCTTCTAGTGACATCACAAGTGGGAGTGTCCACCCAGATGTATGATGGATAGAAAACCAGTTGGTACAGACCACTTGGGTAGACTGATCAGTCTACTAGCCTACCCAGTTTTTTTCTACCCAGATTTTGACATGGCTTGTAACGACTAATCAACATCCGACCTGATAGTAAAATAGAGGCCCTTTAATACATATTTCTACAGTAGCGTCTTTTGATTTGAAACCTTAACATATTTAGTCAAAAATTCAAATGTGAAATAAACCCCTTCCTCGTGGATCTTCTAGATTATTATACATAAACATTCATAGCCCTAGGCCAAGAAAACATTCACGCTGGTATGTTCTAAAGTGGGTTGTTGCCCTACCAATTAGACGAGCTACCCATCTATTATATAGTACACTTGGGGGTGTTCTTACTGAAGCATTCCTGTTGGAGATGTTGTCCAGGTCCAGAGCATAGATGGCGTCGCGGGCCCCCAGCAGCAGCAGGCCCAGGTCTTCTCTCAGCAGCATGGTCGAGTAGTTCCACACCCCCTCCTCGTGGAACAGGTGACCATTGTCTTCTAAAGAGGGAACGTTTCACCTGTTAGGACGAGCTAGGGATGTGCTATTCCAATATAAGAGAAGATGTAAAAAATAGGACATCAAATAGGACACTTTCTTATTCCACTATTATTATTATTATTAATAATAATAATAATAACAACATAGAATATCATACCTCATCCACTACCACTAGAATGAATGTGATTCAAAGGAACATACAAACTTGGAATAAAACACTCACTGTGGTAAGGTATAGTTTTGCGTGATATGCACTCCAGCGGGGAGCCACCCCCCAGCATCGAGGCCAGCGGCATGAGCCATAAAAGCCCCAGGGCAAGAAGAAGAAGATCCATTGTAGCTCAGGTTGTTTTTTTTCTACTATTGAAAAGGTCACTGTCACTTTTTGTTTCTCTTTCTTTAATTCTTAGGACTCTGTCATGGTGTGGTTAAGACGGCACCAACTGGGCAAAAAAAGTCAGCGATGAATGCAGGGTACTGGCCCCTTCACCGGCCTCTTCCAGTTGGGTGTCCATGGCTAGATGGATGGCTCAGGCCTATGAAACAAAGAGAGAACGATGACTGAATGAGACAAGGTGACGTGGAGATCGCAAAGACATAGACCTACACACACACCATGACACTGGAGGTACTTTTCCATACCCAAAAAAAAATATTTAAAATATATTA
>OMKN01022975.1:4987-18809 GCA_900302345.1 Melanonus zugmayeri | reverse complement strand
GCCAGACTGACGCACGGCACAAATCATTATATTTAAGGGTAGTTCGAGTTCACTTTTAAAATTGTACTTATCCAAAAATATATATTTTAAAAAACAAATAATATTATCATGATTTATATTTATATTTTTCATTTTTTCAGGCATTTTCTCCCGTACCCCCTGCAGTACCTCCGCGTACCCCTAGGGGTACGCGTACCCCCATTTGAGAAACACTGGCCTAGAACACAGCCATACAACAGCAGAAATCCAACGTTGCTGTCAATATAGCGACAGTAAATCCAACGTTGTCCTCAGTGAAGCAACAGCAAAATCCAGCGTTGTCCTCAATGAAGCAAGTTTTTGACTTAATGTAGTGACCCCTTTGCCAGAAAGGCCACAACGGTTGCTGATAAGACTCGTTTAGATGCGTGCAAAAAATGAAATGTCAAGTCCACTGCTTTGATACAAATAGGGAATTTAGTGCTTACAGTTCGTGGTTTCCAAAACAACCAAAGTCCAAAATAAACAGTCCACTTTCTCTGTAATAAGTCTATTTTCCAATATAGACAAAAGAAAAGTTGTATTCAGTTAGTCATTAATGCACGGTCAAAAACTTGTATGCCTCTCCACTAGTCAGCCAACCAGGTGCACCAGGTATGGCTTGATTATATTAACCTCCGCCCCATAGACCGATCTGCCCCAATTGACAGCAGCCCCACTCCCCCTGGCGGGAAGTTAAACCAACAATTAAAACAAAACATTAACAAAAATGGCCCTTACAACACACTCAACGTCTCGCGCTCATACTGTTCACTTTCTTCAATTATTTTTAACACCAAGGCAAAATGAAAAAACCCAAGACCACACAACATTGTTGATGCTCCATTATTATTCTCCACAACAAGGAAGCGTTCAACAGCGTGACATGTGTTTACATTATTTGGTTCGCTTAACAAAGTCCTATGTGAACACAAACCGAACCAAATGAAAAATGTAGCAACTTCACCACCGAACCGGAGCAAATCTTCCAGATTCAGGTGTGAAAACGACCAGGAGAGGAAAGCGGCGGTGTGTCATACAGAGGATTTCAAGCGGCGCTCCAAACCATAATGTTAATGTGGCGGTTTCTGAGCACCGGAGGGAGGATATAATCGGCAGCATGAGGCACCAAAATCTGTGTTGCAATTTGGTCCGGTAGGTACCGGTCGTAAAGGAACCGGTGTAATAGTGGTACCAGGTTTCGGTACCCAACCCTAATCAGAATCCATGATTAACTTGTTACAAATGTATTGGCTGGATACGTTATGTTAATTTGTATGTTTTTGTTTTCTAGAGGGTAACCAGGGAACCACAGAATCCAAGTCTGGGATTCAGATAAAGCTATTTTGTGTTCACACCAAGTGAGTCATTTCTAATGATTAAACCATTCTAAATCAGAAAATCAATCTTTACACATAATAGAATGTTATTCTAGTACAAAAGATCCCTCCTACCATTCAACTTTCTAATCGTGTTTTGTAATAACTTAATTTGTGTGTGTGTTTGCGCATTTTTACAGGTCTTTACAAGACGTGCAGATCTGGTTCCAACCCAGGCTGGGTTCTAACCCAGCCCTCTTTTTGCCCCATTCTGACTCCCAGGACGGTTTTGGTAAGTTGTGTTTGAGACACGTTTGCTGTTGTGTTTATGAAGGTGATATTAGTCTATTCCATATTCATGCCTTGAATTCTAACAATGCGAGCATTGCAGTTTTGGCCTGTGGAGGAAGGGTTGTAAATCAGACCCCTCAGAGCTACCCATTCCTCCCACAGAGTTCCTTCCTTAATCAGTCATACTCCCAACTGCTCTGGGACAAGTCTAATCCCAGCTTTTACCACTCTTTGCCCCCTGCAGGTTCCTCAGACCACTTGACTGACCAGAGCTCAGACAAGGACTCGGGCAGTGGCTCACAAAGCGACCTGAGGAAGATCCCAACGCTTCCCACTCCCACTGACTTCCTCATGTCAGATGCAGCCAGCGTGGCTATGCCCAAGTTAATGACCCCCGATGCCTTCATGACCCCCAGCACCTCGGTATGGACAGCCTGAATTATCTTGATAAACAAAAACGTGTTCCTTTGCTTTTATATTGTGTATATTTTCGCTCTTTCCACATCTTTCCATTGCATTGTTCCTGTGCTCCATCCCTCAACCCTCCCCTTCTGCCTGAGTCCATCTGAAGGCAGTATAACCGACTGTTGCATCTCCACCAGGTCCCGGCCTCGCCTGGCAGCAGCGCTAGCAGCCTGACTATTGTGACAGCCATCAGCAGCAACTCGGACTCTACAAGCAGGTAAGTTACTCTCATCATTATTTTGGACTAGTAAAAATGATGATTAAAATAAGGAAAAAAAGTCTCAATCAAATGATGAGATGATTATCAGTATTTAAATTTTCCCTTAAAAGATGCTAATTCTATGTGTAGCTCTTATGACAGTAAGTCTCTCTCAAAGATATCCCCTAATGGCTGGGAGTGCAACAGCTGCCAATTTTAGGCCAACATATAGTTCCTTGATATACCAAAAAAAGTATCCTCACTCATGCCCACTGCTCGTGATTTCCTGCTATTATGATGGGGCCTCCTTATTCCTCCTTCAAGGTTTTGAGGTTATTATTCTTTTGTTGCAGAGCTGTAGACGATGTGGGGCAGAGCCCTATTAGAACGGAGAACAACACCAGCAGCAGTAGCCTGGCCCTTTCCACCTCCACTGGAAGCCCCAGAGCTGCCTCTATACTGCTCCCTGGACTGGAGAGCTTGCCGGTAGGATAGCTCACTACTCTCTCGTCCTTGTGCCCTATAGGGACGGCATTCTGCTGTTCATTTAAACCGCACGATGCTCCGCTTAATTTACTGACTATAAAACTAGTCAAAACACTTTTCCCTGAATACAACCCGCCCGTCTCCACTCAGATCTTGGCTTCCGTCAGCGGGCCCCTCTCTCTGGATGGCGCTCAGGTGCTCGATGCCCCCCTCCTGCCTCACCAGGCCTCTCCGACGAGAGCCCGCTCCCCCGACGTCATCTCCTCAGCCTCCACCGCCATGTCCCAAGACATGCCCGAGATCGCCTCCCAGACCCTACAGCTTCAGCGTGGCCTGGTTTCCATCCCGGAGCCCCTGCCCATGCCGGCCCTGCAGGCGGACAGCATGGCCTCAGCGGCCAACGCGCTGCACCTCCTGACCTCGCCCCGTGGGTCCAACAGCAACAGGTGAGTTTGTTAAAGCCTGACGAGGGAACATCTTGCAACATAAAAACCCAGGCGTTCAGCAACTCATTATATATTGTATATTCTTGGGTGTCATGTGGGATGTAACTTTGACAATTTGAACCTAAACACACAGCCTGTTGCCTTTGGAGCGTGGAGGCGGAGCAGCTTCTGTGGGTGGGGCAGTAGAGGTGGAAACTCTACTCAGCATCACCCCTTCTCTACTGGAGAACGCCCTGTCCCAGGAGAACGCCGGGGCAGGCGGCGGCTCTTCAGACGGCAGCGTGAGTCACACCCCGTGGCCCGCAGCCCCTGATATCACCAGAGAAACCAGAAATAATCTGCGGGACAACGGACTGGCCGATTGGTAAGGCTCTATAGACGCACACAAAATAAAGTTGTTTTCAAAGGAAAAAAGATATAAAACTTATGTTCACACATGTTGCAATGCTTTATCTCAGTGGTTTCTTCCTCTCTCCTCACCTAGTTCGAGAGATGAGCTGAAGGACAGGCACATGAACTCCCCCTACCATAGACGCTCATATCAGCTCACACAGAATGACAGCCAGGACGCCAGTGCTGAGCAGAGGTAAACTCCCTTCGCTTGTGGTAGTCACGTCTGGACATATCATGTCTGAGAAGATATAGCATCACAGTACATGACGGAGGACATGTACCGTGGTGGTATCACAGGAGTGTGATTGTAACCAACGGTGACTTAAATGTGTAGCGTTTGTGACAGTTCTGCCTGGATGCAATTGCTTAAATGTGTTCAGGGTTGTTTGACATATTTAGTTTATTTGTCAGGGACAATGTACCAAAAGGCATCGGTCCTAATGAGAAGAGATGCATTGTACCAGATTATAACATCTTCATAATTTCCATCTACAGTGTCTGGAAAGTAAACTTAAGATTCAAGGTCCAAAAATGTATGGAAATTACAAGGAAATCGTTATTAATATTATGGAAATGTTTGTTTTTCCCCGAGTTTAAATACAGTTTTCTAAAATTCTGTATTTTTGCAATTCATAATATTGGAAATTCAAGCTCTAAAAAGGTATGTAAATGACATGGAAATGATCTGGGTAAAAAGAAATCCCAGAGTTAAAAGTAGGTTTTCAGAAATTCAGTATTTTTGCAATTCATAATATTGATCAGTATTCATAGCCTTGGACAATCCAAAATGTCTGCATGCACATTTGCCTGCATAAATGTGTGGAGGAACACTGGCACTGCTCCAATAGCAGCAGCAGTAAATCCTATGCCAAGCTAGACAACCAGCCCTCCATGGGTCATGGACTCTTGCAGTTATATTGATATTCTTCAAGGCGCACACTACAATGTGCTTCTTCATATTATTCCTCTATATTTCATCTACAACTACAGTATATGCTATATATATGCCATTGACGGCTTATTTTGCACTTATTGTATATTTGAACATAAACACTACCTGTTAACGAGGTTAAAAAGTTGAATGACTTGGTTTGTCTCCCTGGGGCCCTGTGCTTGCGGTCTGTATGAAACGTTGCAGGGGCTAACTGGCACAACAGTGTTCTACCTGGTCTCACGGCGTGTGTGTGTTTGTTCCCTGCCAGTGATCATGACGACGAGGTTGCCAGCCTGGCGTCGTCCTCTGGGAACTGTGGCGCTCGCTCCTCTCACAGGCTCCCCGTGAAGGAGTGGAAGACCTCCCCGCGAGGCTCCCCCAAACTCAAGAGGAAGACCAAGAAGGACGAAGGGTTCGTTGGTTTCTGAAAACATTGCCATTTGTGCTGCAAGTGTTTGAATACAGCTCAAGATTATTCATTGGTTGTTAATTGATTATTTGGATGTAGTTCAAATATACTCTCTTATGTCTCCCTTCAGGGAGTCGTGTCAGTCCAGGCCGGTCCAGATGGACCCTGGTCAGGTATGTTATTCCATGTGATTTCTCTGCCTTTCCTTGGCGTGTGTGGGATACTTGAATCGGATCCCGCACATTCTGTTACATGTTATTGCCTCGACTGAAAAACACAACTCCTTCTCTTTCACTATCTCTTCGCTCCAACTAAGTATAATACATCTCTCATACGTCAGGCAACTTAATATCAACCACATGTTTGAAACTTGATGACTTTTAAATAACATCTTTACTGCGGTGGTATGACATGTCACATCATGATTAAATATTGGACCAGGAGGTAACGGTATTGATCATTCAAGTTGAGATTTTCGATAGTGACACTTCTTTTGGTTGCTCTAACAAAGTGTTAAATTATTCATGATCGGAATGCTATACACGTCCACACGGTCATTTGTGTGTCATGATGATCA
Organism: Melanonus zugmayeri; assembly: GCA_900302345.1. Taxonomy (NCBI): domain Eukaryota; kingdom Metazoa; phylum Chordata; class Actinopteri; order Gadiformes; family Melanonidae; genus Melanonus; species Melanonus zugmayeri. Next base: position 13,272 of record OMKN01022975.1, on the reverse strand, counting down.
CTGAAATGTCTAAACGGCTAACTAGTTCAGAGGGTAGGAGCTGTCGAGGTAGAAGGGGCGTTTCCATTTGAAGACGTGTCTTTATGTCTTTGTGCAGATGAATGCAGAGCTGCAGGAGGAGTTACTGATACTGCTGCGTAGCCAACAGAGGGAGATAGCGGACCTGCGTGGACACATGGACAGCATGCAGAGCTCCGTCATGGCCCACGTAGAGCACGTCATGGCCAGGCACCAAGAACAAGAGCGTATCTTTCATGCTATTTAGAGACCTGACCACAATCACTAATGTCACGGCCAAAGTAGTTCATTCAGTTGTCGGTGGGGATCTGAGATTCCAGAGCTGTAGTTGAATGCTTGTTGAAGTTACAAACGCCTGAGAAGATTTCCTCAAACCTCTCCTTGGCATCCATAAACGCACTGCAGTGGCAGAACGTGAACAAGGTTGAAGAGACCTTCATACCTCAATAGAGTCAAATATCCTTGGAAAATCAATGACACAAGCTAAACTTTCATGTATGATCTTCAGTGATCACTCTTTGTCAGACTACTCTGCTGTATTTCCCTCATCAAACACAATATATCCTTGCGGCTCCCCGAGAGCCCAGAGTTTTATAATTTAATTCTATACGTGCACCGTATACATCAAGTCGGATCGCTTGTTCCATTGCTTATAATGCAGTACTGCACAAGGTTAAAGGGCGGTATCGCCATGCCAACACGAGTTGTACAGTGTGCGGTTATGATCCTTGATTGTTGGTGGCACCGCAGAACGCAGGCTGGAGCGCATGCTGGCAGAGAGCCAGAGTCGTCAGGAGCAGCTCAACCAGCAGCTCGGCCACACCCTCAGCTCTTCCCTGGCCAATAGAATGGACCGAGTGCTGAGGGAGGAAATGAAGAAGACGGTCCCACCGAGTAAGAGAGAGACGTGCACGATAGTTTTTTATAATGGGATTGTACATTTGTATAATTTCTTTGACCCAATTCAAATTGTTTTGATATTTCACATTGTATTTATTTTGTATTTTGTATTTGTATGCGTTTTTTCTGTGGGGATGCATGAAAAACATTATTCGACTTCTGCACATTAGCAAATAAAACATCTTGAATCTTGAAATCCACTCCATCTGTTTGTTAAATAGATATTTTTATGTAGATGGGTGTGATGTAGTGGCATTGTTACATCAAGGAGAATGTTACAACATTCATTCCTTGTTTGTGTTGTTTCTATGAATCTTACGGATTTGTTCTCCTCATTCTCCTCTCTCTCTAGCTATCTCCAAGAGCCTGGAGCCTGTGACCAGCCAGCTGAGCAACACGGTAGCTGCCAAGCTGAGTGCTGTGGAGGCCACGCTGAGAGAGAACGTAACCAAAGTGGTCAAATCAAAGGTGTGTGTGTGGGAACACTCAAACCCTTTTCATGTGTCATTCACTGATATACTTGCAAGTAAACTGCTTCCTTTCAATACAATCCTGATGAATACGAAGTCTTCTTTCTGGTTTACAGAACACAACAGACGCTATTGGACGGGCAGCCACTGAAGCGCTGCAGGGAACCATCCAGACGGCCTATAAGGAAGCCTTCCAGACGATTGTGTTGCCTGTGTTTGATCGGGGCTGTCAGTCCATGTTCCAGCAGATCAACGACAGCTTTAAACAGGGCACACAAGAGTGTATGTTCCCCTCCACCATTATGTTATTCCAACATGCCTGGTTGTTTTTTTGCATCCCTATTTAGAGAAAGACAGCGCCAAAGAAAAGTTGGCTACTAGTGGACTACTAGTCCCTCATTGGCACAAAAATTTAACCCTTTTTTTTTGTTATATTCATGGCCGTTGCCGTAGTGATGGAGTAGCGTGAGTACACGTTGCCTGCACACAGCCTTGCAGCCTTGTTGGTGTAATTGTCAGGTTGTACAGGGCGCAAGGCGTGAGTCCAGGGTTTGTTTAGCCGACTTGTATAAAAAGCGCCTGTCCTTAGAAATCACAAGAACACTCTTCAATGCAGTTTCTGATAGATTTTTGGGTTGTGCGTATGAGAGCTGCTGCTTATTTCGATAACCAGGATGGTGGGTAGACATTCCCTGGGCAACTTCCAAGCTTGTTTTGTCAAGTTGTGTCACTTAATGGCTTGTTAGAAGCATTAAACCTTGTGCGTCTTTTCGTTTAATCCCACTTGTGTGCACAGTGTTCAATTTAGAGGTGAAGGGTTTTTGCGAGAGATCGAGGCGTTGAATTTATTTCAACGTAATAATGCAACTTGCTTTGAATTGTATAATCAGTTTTGGCAATAAAACATTTTTGTTTAGTTTAGATTTTAAATAGTGACGTCTGTTAATATCTGCTGTTGTGTGTTTACTTTTCTTTCAGACATCCAACAACTAGAGTCTCATCTTAAGAGTAGGAAACAGAGAGAGCAGGAGGTACGAGACCCTGTGATTAGCCAGCTCCAGCAAATGATTGACAATGTCCAGAGCACCAACGATCAACTGGCCAATAACGTCACAGCCAGTGTCCGAACAGAGGTCCAGCACCAGCTCCAGATGATGGTAGCAAAGTAGGTATCACCACTACACATATTAATGGCATTAATGGTTTAGCTTGCAATGTTTTTTGTGTGTCCAAGCAGGCTTTGTCTGGGACATAGGGTGCCACACGATTGATTGCCATAATATAAGTTGTGATTTTCTCATGACCATCATTATGGGTTTATTCATTTTTACATGTGCGTTTGTTTGTGGAGTAACTAAATACATCACACATATGATCAGGTCTGATTTTACTCAAGCTTGACATGTATATAAAAGCACCGCCTGGTAATGGTGGAGCACGTTTTAGAATGAGAGGATTGCTGTGGACTATAGCCTTTACTGCTGGTCAACTGCAGCTCTATTGAACAGGTGTGTAATGGGTTGAAGTGCAGAAACATGCAGCGCTTAACCCTTTGGGTAATTCGATCAAGTCCCTTGATCCCATTACAATTAATTTCCATGGCCTCTGAGGTGGTATAGATTTGTTGGGAAGTGGACCACAGAACGAATATTGCACAAACTTGCTTTCTACTAAAAGTTTAACATCTTAAAAACAAAGACAGCGTCTCACTACGGCAAAGTAAAATGATTTCAAGTCGGGTAAGAGCTTGTGTACATTTAACACAGTACTCGTACATTGACAAAAGCACTCTGCTGGCCTGCCATTCTTTTCCTTCTGCCTTTCTGGCAGACTGCTTCTGTCCTCTTCTGCCCGCTCATGTGCGTCCGTCTCCCCCTCCCAGTCTACAGGAGTCCCTGCTGACCCAGGTGCAGCGTATCGTTAAAGGGGAGGTGAGCCAGGCCATGAAGGAGCAGCAGGCGGCGGTCACGTCCAGTATCATGCAGGCCATGAGGTCTGCCGCCGGCACGCCCGTCCCCACGGCGCACCTGGACTACCAGACGCAGCAAGCCAACATACTGCAGCTCCTGCAACAGGGCCAGCTCAACCAGGCTTTCCAGCAGGTAACGTCCACACATCTCTGGGTGTCACCCCTAAATATAGCGGATACATCCCTTTGTTCCATGTGACCCTGCATGTGATCTATCTGCATTGTCACCTTCCACTGTTTGTATCTTGCTCATGTTCTTGTTGCCTTAATGCATCCATTTGATTCCTTCACATTGTCCCCATTGTTCTGTTACTCTTCCCAAAAAGTGTTGCGGCGCTAACGGTGTCATCTCTTGCCACAGGCTCTGTCGGCGACAGACCTGAACCTGGTGCTCTATGTGTGCGAGACCATAGACTCCCAGCAGGTGTTTGGGCAGCACCCCTGTCCCCTCAGCCAGCCTGTGCTGCTCTCACTGATCCAGCAGCTCTCCTCTAACCTCACAACACGCTCCGAGCTCAAGATCAGGTGGGTGGATATTGTGGATCTTTTACGTTCCCGAATGTTGTCCAAAAGCCATCTTATTACTTAATCGGATTGTATCCCTGCTGCTGTAGGTAAGATTTGAGAGTTGTGAAGAGGGGGAGCGGAAAGGAGCAGAATACGTGTGTGGTCAATGTACAACATTTTGAGATAGTCAGAGGTAGTGTCTATAATGTGAATTCCTGGATATTAAATGTTCATCTGCAATGTTCTGTAGTGTTCCCAGTAATATGTGTTAAGTGAACTGAAGTAGCATCACATGACATGGTTAAGCTACGATTGAGTAAAAAAAAAAGGTTATAAATGCAGTACCAAGAACAATACTTTCCACTCATATCTTGGGATGTTTGATTTGAAAGAACTTATTTTAATTTGAATTATAACTAACTTCTAATTGTGTTAACTCCACCTTTCATGTGTTTCTATCTGCGGATGTCTCATTTTTCTAAGACTCACTCTGTACTGAGTGTTTTGTCAGAGTGATGTTATGTGGGGGTCTCTCCCTCAGCCTCTCTGCACATGGAGGCTGTTCTCTCTTGTTGGTCTTTGGTTGTATTATCCAGGAGCAGCTAAATATTTGGTTCATAGTGTGGTTGGATACGTTTGTAATGAGCTGAGTGGAAGCACTGTAAACGCCTTTTGAGGACATAAGTGAAGACTTGCATCTATTTCTATTACGTAGATGACATAATAGAAAACCGTTGGCGCAGAATCATTTTGAAAGCAACGGCCAATGGGGAAACGCCAACACTCGGCTGCACCGATGGTGTAACTACATCACTCGGTGAACTTTCATCACGTCCCGGACCAGTCCGATTCTAAGATGGTCCAGCCAAAAACACAATTAAAAAATTCCACCCGGTTACGCATTGTTCACAACTTGACGTGTCTTAATGTACGGGAACAGTGCTTATTTTCTCACGTACCAATTGTGCTGCATCTGGACAGTGATCCGATGGCAGACATTCAGAGTAGAATGAGATTAAGGTTGGAAAACGTACCGTTCCGACACACGCTCGGAAACGGTACATTTTCTGCCTTTATTTTCGTGAATGTTGCGTGTGTCCGAGAATAAAGGCAATGAATGAATGCAGAATGAATGAATGACCTTTAGCGTACGTATTGCATGGGTATTACTTCAAGCCACACAAAGCAAGAAAAGAAAGACAAATGAGAGGAGAAGGAAAGGAAGGGTTGTGTTACTTAACAAGTCCTAATTGGTCGGGCAAATGGAATCAGTTGCTATTTTCTACATGATCAAACAAGGAACTAGCGGACAGTCTCCCCGTGTTCCTCCGGGCCCTTATCAAAGTCCTTTACCAGGCAGGCTGCCCGGTCCATGTAACCTTAAACCTTAGTGTTTCCCACAGAATTAGATTCTATTTGTGGTGGTAGGTGGTAGTGGCCTAGTAACTTGAATTTGTGCAGAGTAGGGATTCAAGAAATACCAAACAAGTATAATCAAATAAATGTCCGATAGTTTCTACACATTTACGAACTATTTTATACAGTCCATGTGCATTACACCCACACCGGAGTTCGGCTGGTCACGCACTTTTTGTTATAGGGCTAGCAGGATACACTTCTAAGCAGTGATTGTAATGTTATATCCATTGGGGAAATGTTCAAATGTGATGTATGTAGTTGAATTGCCTTTACTTAGGGGCAAGGCACGTTCTAATTCGCCTATTTTATACAGCCTCAACAACAATGCATGACTGCGCAATGGCGAAGGCTTTTGACTACTTAAATAGTAAAAAAATCAATATGTGGTGGTCAATGTTGATATTGCGGCGGGCCGTCACAATATCAACACGGCCCGCCAGTGTTTCCCGTACTTTGAGTGAATCAATGTATGAAAAACACTGTAAACCGCAATGTTTTGGGGAGTGGTTTTAAAGGTTTTTTTTATTTTATTTTGTATTTTTTTAAATGGATATCACCCAACCCTACTAAGTACTCTTATCAGTACGAATAAAATGAATAAAATAGTAGTTTTCGGACATGTGAGGAGCCGCTGGCCGGGGGAGAGCAGCCGTTAGCAGCCGTAGTCTCTCTCTGCACAAAATCTTACATCCTAGCAGTATCTGCTGCTAAAAAGGTGATCTTAAACATGTCCTTTGCTCTAACTGCTAACCCTGCTTGCCCCTGCTGGAGCCCCCAGTAGACTGCTGCTTGAGAGCATTGATGACTCAGCCCTGTAGTGTCCCACTAACACCATCTCACTCTCTGTCACACTGTCACTAGCTACTGTATTTATCCCTTTCATTTTGTTTTATTAATTTGCATTTGATCTTTTTCAATGATTTTATCCCTTATCAGTCGTGCCCACCCCACTCTCCCATCAGCATCTTCCTATTTTTAATCAATCTCTACTGCTCTGTGTCTAGTCTTTATCCATCTCTCTTCTGCTCTGTCTCCTGTCTTTAGCCATATCTCTGCAGCCCTTGACTTTAGTCTTCTCTAGTCTGCCCTTATCATTGAGTTTAGGCACACCTCTTTCCAGTGCTGCCCTGGGCCCGTGAGATCACCTGTCTGGGTTCATACTGCATCTGCATACCACATCTAAGATTGGCCCTCTGGTGTCACTTTGCACCATCTGGAGAAGATGGGTGCAAAGTGGAGGAGAGATTTTTATTAACTCTCAACTTAACATACTGCCTGCTAATAAAAGTCCAGTATGAATGGATCACAGACAAGCCCATATGAATAAAGATGTACACACAGAGTGTAGGATGGTAAAGGAGGAAAGGTAAAAGGAAAAGCTGGGCGAAAGGAGGCTGTCTTAAATAGAATAGTTGACGTGTTGCAGTATGCACATTTAGCTGAGCCAGAAGCTCAGCAAAACCTTTCTGAAATTCGGAAAGGCCGTTCCTATTGGTCTAATTGCGTCCCTCGGCCCCACCTGCCAAGTCTCTCACCTTGTGAGATTGTTATAGTTATTTTTATACATCCATGGTTGGTGCACAGGCTTTGCTGTGCCATCGCTCATTGGTTGTTCCAGCTCTTTGTACGTGATTGGTGTAGAACAAGCGACCCGACCACACTCATTAGAATAATATGAATCATTGTTGTCACTCAGAAAGACATACATCCTGTTGTGGCACATTGGGGCGCTTTATGTATCTTTATGCAATATTGTGTAATGAGTTTAACCAAATTGCAAACTTGCTTAGTGCACCTTTTAAATACTATGGAAGCCCTTTTAACTGGTCCCGACTGAACAGTTTAGCCTAACAAAATGAGTTCCAACCACCGAATGACGAGCAATCGATAGGAAAATGGTTAAGAGTAAAACAACAGTTGGGGAAATGTGTCCAAAGTAAGTTGCCGTTCAGTCTACTGGATTGGACATATGTTTTGGCTTGTTGTGGCTAAAAACTTTTTGACCAGACCATTGGGCACTGTTGATCAACGGTGTGTCCTAGAGACGGACCACGGCTAGCACAGAAGCCCAATAAGCCAGCTACCAATTTGTGTCAGTAGTTGACACTTCCCCCACCTTCTTCACAGGGCTGCATGGTCTGAAATGAGTTTTTTCCTCCCTGCAACAAAAAGGCCCATTAAGGCACAGTTCTTATCCACAGGGACAAACTTCAACTTTGCAGCAGCTAGCCGGGGGAGTGAGTATTCCCACTCGGCCTTGAGTAGGAGAGAAACCGTGTTATAAAGGAGTTTTGTTCTGGAGCCTACACTGTGGCTGGATATGAACCCATCTGTATGCAGATCAGGGCTGCCTCTAACTGTTTCTCTATCGATTTAATCTAAACAATTAATTTTCATCCGAAAAAGCATAGGCCTACAATTGATTCAGATGGCTTTGCCTTTGACTGAGAGCAAGAGATAAAGAAAGGAGAAAAACAAATGTCATTATTTAACATGTAATACTTATTATAATATTCCCTACGTTCCTTTAATTTAAACCTTTAATTATATTGATCACAATTATTCAAACGTTAAATATATGAAATTCCCTACAATAAAAGAATTGAAGTATAAGCCCACACCGTCAATCAACGTAGAATAAGCCCAGATTGTAGCCTAAACATGTTCTAATCTCATTCATTACATTCTAAGGTAGCAGGCAAACGAGTGATGATGACTTTAATATTGAGTGTATGTAGCAGCCACAATGACAAAAGCTTTTTTTTAAACTGTGATCGGCCCGTGGTGTTTTTGCCTTTTCTGGCAATCCACCTTCCACAATGGCACCTGTATGCTGTACACATTTATTATAACAAATTGAATTGAACGATTTGCATTTTAGAATGATTAAAAATGAATACAAATTAATAAAAGCACGCGTTCATTCAAAATACTGATGCATCGACAACGTCAACGCATCGCAGCAGCCCTAATGGAGATGTTCCCTCCTGCACCAATGCCGG
>OMKN01022967.1:0-18727 GCA_900302345.1 Melanonus zugmayeri | reverse complement strand
CTCACTGTTGCTATGGTGACCGCCGCTCCTCGTCGCCAGCTCTCATTGAACATGAATGGCTGCCGGCCGCTTTTGCTGCTCATTAATCTTTAATTGATGTGACCGCACAATAATGCAATGTAGCGTAAACGTCAGTCACATAAGAGGACGTTTTCATGGATCTGATAGGGTGGGCAAGCTGTCAATCTGGGCTGTCATCTGTAGATCCGCGTCTGACATTTACATATTGAAAACACTAAATTTTGATCCAAAACTTCCCCAAAACAATGTAGTTATTATTAGTGCTGTCAGTTAAACGCGTTATTAGCGGCGTTAAGGCAAACCCATTTTAACGTCGTCAATTTTTGTATTGTGAGATTAACCTTCTTTTTGCCCTAGCAAACTGTATTTTTTTCACATGCTGTTGCAACAACTAGTAACGTTAGAAAAACTACAACACCCAGCGGATCTAGCTGAACCGCAAACAAAACAACAGGCTGTTGAGCCGCCAATGAGTAGTAGGCTAACGTTACGTTTGAGTGGATAGCGAGCGCGAGACGCCCAAATGGATGCCAAGACACAAATCCGACGAGCGCTTTGTGAATGACGCCATCTTGTTACTGGTATGTAAATGACCGGCCCGCCGGCATGAGAAGGAGAGAGAGAGAGTGTGAGAGAGAGAAATGTGTAACATTCCCACGCTTAAATAGTCATTATAATATATATGTTATGGTGAATGAATCATCAGTGAGCTGCTAACCAGCACCGTTTTCTCACGCACTTGACGCCAGCGGGCCGTTTCAGAGAAAATGAATATTCATTCGTCATTCATTCCTCATCAATATGGTGAATTCTGAATGGAAAGTTGACTTTTAAAAAGGTAAACTTGGCCGCCTTGCACGCAAGTACTGAGCAGCACCGGCAACATCAGTACCTTCTGAAAGGTTGTTCTCACTGTCTACTCTAAAGAAGAGCTTCCCTGTTGTCTGAACATGTCAACATTTCATGTCTGTTTGAGTAGCTAAGTAGAGAAGTAGTAGCTTACCTTGTATTGGTACCGTTACTGTTCATTATTTCTGAAATAAGAGGCTGATGAGCCTCTGGTGAATAAAGAGCAGGAGCCTGACTGCTATGTTCAAAGCAAACTTGAGAAATAAAGTATTAAGCCCTGGTTTAACTGCACTATAGGCTGAGTCCTAGTTGACCTGACGTCACTTTATCATTTGATTTGGTATCGCCGTGTTTGCCAATGTTTTTCAATAAAAAAAAACATTTGCATAAAGCAAGACAATTCCACTTTTTCATGTTAAGTGCATTAAAATGAGAAAAAAATAATGGGACAAAAAGAAATCAAGGGACATTTCGAATAGATAAAAATGTACGATTAATTGCGATCAATTACGAGTTAACTATGACATTAATGTGTTTAATCGCAATTAGATATTTTAATCGTCTGACAGCACTAGTTATTATACACTAATGCTGAACGAAAATGATCAAGTCTTTTTCGCATTACTAACCTGTTAAAACAGATTAATAAAACACAGGAGAGAGGTTACGATGGTGTTGAAGATGCCATTCCTCCTCTACCGACAGGAAGGGAGGGCATCCACAACTTCTCTGCCCCCATATTGCCCCTAGAATGTCATGAAACAAAACCATTCAAATTGTATATATATATATATATATCATATATATATATATATATGATTGTTACGGCCACCCTAACCATTTGGCTCCACCCGGTGACCAGTAACATATAAGGAGGACACCACAGCCGAGGATTAGTGTTAGGATTAGTGTATTTTATTTACAAGAAAATAAATGCAAAATCCCAAATCCAAATTTAAAACAAAAACTAAGGGAGTCTGGAGGCCTGGCCAAACAAAAGGATGGGAAAGTCTGGGCCAACCACATAGTGGGCCGTTGGACTCAACTTCCCCCATAAATCCATTCTCTTTTGGTAGTTTAGGGCCTAAACTACCAAAAGAGAATGGATTAAACTCACCCAAATAAAGCCACGAAAACTGAACTACCAGACCTCCATCCTCAAAATGAAATCAACACAAAACAAAAGGCGAAGGAACCAAAGAAAACCACAGCTAGTGGGCAAACGTCCTATTCTGGCAGAGCGCCCCCTCCCACTCTCCCAGCCTCTTGTCTAGATAGGCAGGACCACCTGCCAATCAACAAATCCGGGACACCTGCATGAGAAGGAGAGAGTGTGAGAGAGAGAAAAAGGACACAAGGGAGAACACAAAAAGGGGAAATGTGTAACATTCCCACCCTTAAATAGTCATTATAATATATATGTTACAGTGAATGAATCATCAGTGAGCTGCTAACCAGCACCGTTTTCTCACGCACTTGACTGGCTGACACAAACACGATTCGAATCATATAAAAAGTATTTTATATTACTATTACATTACATGTATGAATGTATGAATGAACTTACATGTATGAATGTATACATTCTATATGTTACCCCGTAACATATAGATATATTTTTAGACAAGATAATCACAAATAATCACAAATTACAAGCATGACAATGCATCTGTCAGAACATTATCCCGCCCACAGATATGTCTTACATCAACACCAAACACGACATTTTGATGTCACAGTTGCATGCAACCTTATCTTCACACCTCATTTTCACACCTCCCGAGAGTCTGCCGAGAAGTTTCTGACACTTACCCAGGGTGGGTAGGTTTCCGACTAAAGCTAACACCTTTTTGGATGGCTGACTGGTTTCCCCCAAATGTAAGAGAGTGATTTTCATCTTAATGAAAAGCACAGGACATGTGTTCACCTCCAAAACCACAAAAAGCAGACGTTGCAAAATTTGAACTGCCGATGTTCTTATATGTACTGTATTATATATATATATATAATAAAGTGTATGAGTGGAATCTAAGGTTAATGTTGCGTTTCTCCTTTCACACTTTGTGTTGTTTTATTTACACCCTATTTCCACTACCCTCCAGGTAGTGGAACCCGTCTCAATAGGGTCATATCCTGATCTTGCAATAGGTTACATAAGTAAAAAGGCCTTGTGTGGAAGCCTCAGCCCCCCCCACACACACTTTTGGCTAGAAATGATGCTATTTATAGATAGATAGATGATAGATAGAAGATGACAAATACAAACCAAATATTAACATTTACATTTTCCAAATGTCCATATTAGGCTTGCTCGTGGCAACGTCTTCCGGCTTCTACTGGAGGAGAGACAACCATGGAGAAGGGATCCCTGCTCAGTATCCTGGGTCTGCTCTACCCTCAACAGATTGAAACCCCCTCAACTGACCTCATCTGATTGTAGATCTCAAAGCTCTACTTTGAGATCCACCCAGGTGACCTCTGACCTCCTCGGCCTGTTGCAGAGAGTAAGCCCAGCCGCCCGAAGTGGAGATAACTCATTTTGGATCTCATTCTTTGGATGATGAACTACAACGCTTGTGGCCGCTGAGACAGTGCTTCTATTCTGATGAGAATCCGGTCTCCCATGTGTGCCCAGGACTACCTCCTGATGTCCTGTACGGCAGTGGTCTTCAACCTTTTTGAGCCTGCCCTCTTATGAATTTCAAGGCTGTCTGAAGTACCCCTAATATCAACTGCGTGTATCCAAAAAAATGTTTTAAAATGTATATTATTATCTAGTACAATTATCATAAATCAACATAGACTTAAAACGAAAACTAGGAATCACCAATTCATGTAATTCTTGTCTCTTTATTGAAGCCACAACATGCAATTAATTGACCACAAGGATGGTCATTAGTCATGAAGTTTTATGAACGAGCAAACACAACAAACAGACACACACAGAGATGACAATAGGAACAATGAGTAGCAATACTCTATTTTTAGAATAGCCTTTACTTACACAGTCATTCCAATTGATTTTGGAGTGAAAATACGTATATCACACAATTTGTGATTGTGATTTTTTTTCTAGATTTTTTTGAGACCCTTCCTGTGTGAATGGACCCTCCCAGGATGTCCTGTACTGGCCTATGTTTAAGGTTATTGTTATTTTATTGGTGATCAGGCCAGTAGAAATACAATACAATAAAATACAATAAAATCTCAATCCTCTTATGAGAGTAATACTGAGCATTTCCAGTTTGTTATGATCAGTTACGAGTATGCGCTTTGGGATTGGCTATTTGCTGATACAAAGTACGGGTACTAATAGCCACTCATTCTAGTGAATTACAGATTTTGCTGTTAAACTCCTGTTTATAAAATAACAGTTTAAACATAGCATACTTGTCATCAGAAATGATGCTGCTAATCAAAACTGCATCACACAGCATGGTTGGTTCGATGACATAATTGTGCAAATTGTTGTAAGATTGGTCACACAACAGAGGGTATTATTAGCAATGGGAAAAACCCTGAATGCAAATCTCTCTTAGACATAGTATCACTGAAACTATAATATCACAGGCGGTGCCCAAGCATGACCAAGTAGTGGCCATCCACAGAGGGGAGTGGGGAGACATAATGAAAGTACAAAAAAAAGCCCATAGCCCAACCGATACTAGATACTGCCATTCAGAAACGTTCCCTAAAAACTGTTGTGAAATGTGATGAAACTGTTCCTGGGTGGACGGGGAAGTACTACCAGCATTAGTGGCTGGTAGTAGGAGTGGGCAGTGTGTATAGCAACTGATATACTGCTATACAAATGGAGTAGTCCATCCCTGATTGGCTTTGTGTCTCCCACCAACTTTCTTTATTAAAAATACTAAGTTACTAACTAACTAAGACAAACACACTAAGACAACACGTTAAGACGCCATGCAGTACAACAGGACAGAAATAATTGTGGTTTGATGGGGTGAAGTGTTCGATTCAAGAAGTGAAATAATTGAGTGTTATCCGTGGTGATGAGGTGCTGGCTGGTGGGCAGGCTGGCAGCCGTGACAAAGTGACATTGATGAGTTGCGCTCCTTTCCAAAAGTTGAGCTATTTTCAACAAAAGGCGCCCAGAGCGCTCCGCCCTAAAACGCGAGGCGCGGTGCTAGGAAGAGGAGCGCTCCTAGCGTGTCTGTACCATAGACATGAATGGCAGAAAGGCGCTGCCAGCTCAAAAAACGCTCCCCGTGGACACGGCCCCTAAGCCTCTTCCTCGATTTTGATTGGTCGGTCGAAAAAAGTGACATTGATGAGTTGCGCTCCTTTCCAAAAGTTGGAACAACTGACAACATTTTCTATGATTGGTTTGTGGATCTTGTCTCTTCTATGATTGGTTTATAGTTTTGATGTTGTGATTGGTTCATCACTTATTACAAAATAAGTGATGAGCATAATCTGCCCAATTCAAATCCAACATCAGGAACGAGTAAAAAACGTAAATGACAATATTTCAGACATGGATGTAAACTAATGTCTAATACTATTTAGGTGCTTACTAGTATGAACATAAGACCCTAAATTACACAGAAGGTTTTTGTGGATTTGGGTGTCCAGACACTTTAAGTTTTTTTTGAATATGTTTTTAAATAGGGCGGGCCGGTGCTTGCATGTGGTATGTGTTATTCCATGCCTATACCCCAGTCTCAACATGCTAAAAGAATTTGTGAAAACTGTGAATCCATATCTGACCTTCTAATCAATCTTGCCATCTCAACAGAATGCCACAAACATTTCTAGTTTTCATTTCTCAAGATCAAGAAGAAGATTGAATAGCGACTCCTCCTCTCTCAATTAATGATTGGCATTTTAGTTTTTCAGGTTGTCTGGTGTGACGACATCAATCACTTCCTCCTTTCTCAGGTTTATAAATAGTGTGCAGATTGTAGCCACCACCACTGAACGCGCGCTCAAGACTGCAGTGAGAACCAGTCAAACAAATAGAAAAGGAAGCACACATCTTGCAGTATGATCAAGTACGTGCTTGTTATTGTTGTCCTGTTGCAGAGCAGCAGGGGGGAGGACTTTGACTTGAGAACGGAGCTCATAAAAGGCCTGATTGAGATAACGACAACTGAATTTAACTTTGTAAGTATACTTTCATTCCTATTTACAGTTGACTTCATATGGACTATCACTGACAGAACAGTGAATGTATTCACTGTTCTGATGGTGTTCTCTGGACCTCCATATCATGTAACCACTTGCCTTTTCAAATTACAATTACAATTTGAGTTGATCTAATGTAACTTTCATTTATTCCAGCCCGAAAGTATTAGTGTGCCATCAGAAGAAATGAAGCATGAGAAAGTAGTAAGTAATTACATTTTTTGAACATACATTTTTTTATCATTACTTTGATTCATGTATTTGTATTCAGTCCTATTGGATTGGTTGTTTTTTAGTGTTGTTTAGTGTAAAAATGTTTTTTCTTGCCACAGTGTGCCTGTCAGGGTGTCTTTGCACAGGCACTGAGAGACACTTTGAGAGAGGTGAAGCCCAAAAGACAAGAGCCAGGAGCCAGCGAGGACCTGCTGGATAGAGTAACGCGAGGCGCTGGGCGCCTTTCGCCACACCAAGGGGTGGTGAGTCCTGTGGTGGAAAATCTTGAACTGCCAATGATTACACCGTTTGGTTTAGTAGAAATGATAATATGATTTATTGTTTGATTATAAAAGATATAAAGTATATACAAATATATTCTGCACAGAAGGGTTTCACAATCCGACACGCATCTGATGCTGGTCAAAGAGTAAAATTCCGAAATGCACTATCATGTATGCGCTGTTGTCAGGTCACATGATGTACAGAAGCAGATCTCAGTTTAACATGAGGACATAGAGAATTTCCATTACAGTCCCTTCATACCTTCAATGGGCCTCATTCAGCAATATCTTCTTATGTTTTTTCTTACATTTGTTCTCGTGCAAGGACATGATACATTCTCAAACCCTGGTTTTGGTGCAATTCTCAAACCTGTGCCAGTTAAAACAGGTTCTGATGCTTTGTAGAGCAGGGGCATTAGCCGCGCATTTTTACCGCGCATATACGGCAACAACAGGCAAACAAATTTCTGGCTACGCCACTGTTGTAGAGGCTAAGGAAAAGTAAGAGGCAGGCTTGTTAGGCTTGTTTTATTTTGCACAAACGTCAGCACTCAAAAGTTATCTATTTAAAGTTGGATGTGTGTAAGTGTGCTCTCGAGTGTGTGTAATGTCAGAATTTTCGTGAAAACTGCATAAGTGGGTTGAAATGGTCAGGACCTCAGCGCATCAGCAGTCGTCAGCACAAGACTAGCAAGCTACTGTGACCAGTAGGCATATGTCATATTTTGTTTTACTAGAAGAAATCTGATGGGATCTTAAGAATACGAGGAAATGGGATTTTTGTAGTTTTTAAAGTTAAAAAGACATTTTTCATTACCTTGCATCTTTAAGAATGATTGTTGAATGAGGCCCAATGTCTCCTTCTGGTAGCAGTACTGCAGAGATCACTGCATGGGATTATGTTGAAAACTGTGACTGTTACAAGCTCTCAACAAATTCAACAATTTATTTTTGCTGCATACTAACTTACCCATCATGTTTTGTTTTAAATATAGAATGCTACCTGTCAAATGACCTTCAAACCAACTGGCAGCAGGGCAAATCCGCTAAAACCCTACACCAACTTCCTCAAGAAACTAAATACACTATGCTCCTAGTTCTCCAGATTGAACTGCAAGTGCCTCCAAAAAGTGTTGTATTTTATTTATTAAGAAGTCAGGCAGTTACACATATTTGGGCTATGTACAAACAACCTTTTTTGTATTTAAGTCTTCTGTACGAAGTCAATTGAATTTAGAAGTTACTTAATATTTTTAACTTGGCATATTTATTTTTGTATTAGTTACTTGACAATTTTCAAATTTGTTTACGATATTTAAAAAAGAACTGGATGTCATCCATGTGAATGACAACATTAAATAAAATGTTTTTCTAAGTATTTGTAAGTACGTTGTTTATACTATTGTCCATGTATACACTTCCCAATTCAATTCAGTGAAAAACTTGAGCGCAAATGTTGGTGATGAAATGAGTTTGAGGTCGCAGTCCCGCGGGACGCCTCTGGGTGTCGCCATTGTGCAAAGCAACGCGCCATTCAGTCGCTCTTCTGTGTCTAATCCATGTTGTTATTATTTGTATTTCATTCTTGTTAATTGTACCAAGGGTCAGTAGGCATATCACTATTTTTTCGAGCTGCATACATAGATAATGTTTGCATCATATTTGATGATGCAAATATCTATATTTAAATTGGGCAATATTTAAAAATGGTAAATACTTACATATTATATTTTAAATTTTAATACATTAAGTACTCCCTGCAGTAGTGAGAATGTGTACCTCCATTTGAGAAACACTTTTCTAGATAATCTTGTGGTTGGGGAATATCACCTAATTTGAAGGAAATGACTCACTTCACATTATGATGAGTGTTGGATGACACTGGCATCGATTGATGTTCTAGTGAATTCCGATGACATCTTTAAGACAATGTGTTCTGTATCTGCAGTATTGTAGCTGTAATGTAAAAAACATATATTTCTGAAGCTCTCATGCCTTGTTAGACATGAATTGAAACTTTACTTTGGAAACTTTATTTACTTCACATGGAGTGGGTTTGTCTATGGTTAAAACCCGGTTTAAAACCCACTTCATATAGATGTGTAGTAGCCATCTATACCATCATTTAGACTGCTTTTAACAACACATACTGGATAGGAATTAATGCCATAGATGCCACATTTGAGCTTCACATTCAACTTTAGCTAGATTGCCACATAATTTATGCATAGTTTAATTTGAATAGACAGTAGATATCTTAAACAAAATATGCAAACACATTTGAAAAAGTACACACTAGTTCCAAACTAAAACAAGTTCTGTGGAAAAGGGTCATCGCAGCATCTGCATCTCTCTACTAAAGGCAGGAATCTGTGTGTGTGTGTGTGTATGTATTTCCTTCGCATATCTCAAGAACCGTTCATCTGATCTACTTCACACTGTGGGTGTGTGGCTGGGGACCCAAGGGGGTGCAGTGTCGAATTTGGTGCAATTTGGACTCGCGACACGGTTAATATTAAGAAACTTTGAATAAACAAGCAATCAGCCGCTCTGCTCTGCAGCGGCAAGGCCTTTTGTTTTGCTAAACTCAAACATTTCAAGCATCAGCAATGTCACTTTTAGAATGAACGCTTTTGTTCCGGGAAATAGCCTGGTCCCAAATAGCTCAATAGCCTGGCCCAGCTAGCTGTTAGCAATGACAGCAGCGAGTGATTATCGCTATTAAGTCGCTATCTAACTAAAATGGAAGGAGTCTCTGTATGTCTGTCTGTCTGTCCTTCGATTTTCTCGACAACTGTTCATCCGATCTACTTCTACATCTACAATCTATTACATTTCGAGAGCCAATGCTACACTATAACTCTATAGTGTTTTCCCATGAGGTTCCCCTAACATTAAAATGAATACAATAATCAATTATCAATTTCATTCATCATTTATTCAGTCACAGAAGCAGAACAGACAATCCTACTAACCTTGGCCAGCATTTATGGAGTGGTTGTCCTAAAAGTTAAACTAAAATGTATATTAACTGAACTAAAAAGCTATCAACACCAAATTTCCCACATTACCCAAGGATGACCTCAATGTTTCCACCCTTGTTTCAAGTCCCTGGGCCACTCTGAAGCGGACTTGTGTGATTGATTGAATAATGCCGTTTCATTCGTATAATCGCATTTGCGTATAACTCAGCCATTAATCAAAAAAACGTAGTTACTTTTTTTTCTTCCATGGAGCATTTGGTGTCATTTGGATTTATGGTTCATGAAAATAAGGTTTTCCAACACTTTAAAAGGTACAGAAAAATCTATCCTGATGGACCTTTGCAAAAAAAGTTCAGCATGTCAAATAAGGCCCAAATACCAACTTTGAGAAGTTTTCTCAAAGTTAACGCATAATGTGCATTGATTACTGTTCTGTTCTATCATGTATATGTCTGTTACTTTATTATTTACATGTATTTACGTATATTACTTACTTTATATCACTAGGTGGCAATATCGTAAAGCAGAGCTAGAGATGGCTATGATCTGTAAATGTATTAATTTACAGTATGTATGCATTCATATTTTTCTCGTGCTTCTATGGTCATAATTACTCACATCCTAATGTTATCTTATGTTAAGATATTCACACAAAGTGAATATGGACATGCAGAGTAACAGCTTGAGGTATGATAATACGATTTACACACTATAGATTAAACATAAACACTATACAGTAGTGTATTCATATTTATACTACCGTCTAGTGTTTATGTCTGATCTATAGTGTGCCTGTGTACATCATATTCTCATCACACCTCGAGCTGTTACTCTGCATTTCCTAGCATTTACTTAGTAAATGCTAGGAAATGCAGTAAACTTACTTAGTAAATGCAGTAAACTTACTTAGTAAATGCTAGGACAGTAGCATTTCATACTGGCCATACTAGTGTTCACACTGTATGTCTTAGTGTATTCATACCACTCTGTTCATACTGTATATATCTTAGCATATTCATACCTACCCTTACTGTTTATACATTATACATATGTACATTACACTGCACTGCACTTTACACTTCTGGTTAGATGCTAAACTGCATTTTGTTTTTCTTGACTGTGCAATGATAATAAAGTTTAGTCTAATCTAAATATTAATCATGCCAGCAACAGCTCAATTTAAGCCAAAAAAGAAGTTTGGTCCATAGCACAGTATATACAAGACAACCAATTGCATTCAACAAAACATGTTATTATACAATATGTCCAGGGAGGGTAAAAGTCCAGCCTGTTCCCCCACCCATGGTCTCGCTCCTGTTTTTGGTAGCGCTAGATCCAGGCCTTGCTGTCACGACTGCCGCTCAAAAACCTCAGACACACACACACGTCATTATAGTGGTTGAAATATAAAATATCCAAATTATTCATTATTCATGCTCTCTACAACAGCACACATCTTGTATCTGTTCTCCATCTCTAACATTTCCATTCCACAGCATACGAGCGTCCTGCTCCAAGAGCTTTCATAGGCGCCTCAGGATTTGGACTTGGGACACCCCGTTTCAGAATTATTCTATTTTATTTTATTTTATCTAATTGCTAGATACATTTTCTATTCTATGGTTAGATTCACCTTTATTATATTGTATTTATCTAATTGTTAGCTTTGTTCTGGATCTAGGCACCTAAGAATTTCACTATACATTATACTGTGTATGATTGTGTATGTGACGATAAATCTTGCTTTAATTTGAATATTTTAGAGGGTTTAGAGTTCACCCACCACAGTTTCAGAAAT
Source organism: Melanonus zugmayeri (assembly GCA_900302345.1). NCBI lineage: Eukaryota > Metazoa > Chordata > Actinopteri > Gadiformes > Melanonidae > Melanonus > Melanonus zugmayeri. The sequence goes on along the minus strand of OMKN01022967.1, from coordinate 7,430 downwards.
GTATGTGGGAAACTTGGTATTTTAGTGTAAATATTAACATCTAACTTTTATAGATGGATGTCTTACCATGGAGGGTCTATTTTTCGGGTCCCTCCAGTCCCGGTTTTATGTTTATATAGTTTCATTGATTGTATACATGCTGTTCTATCATATTAATAGTCCTCTGCTTCAGGGAATTTGAGAAAATGTGTTGTTTGAGGTAACTTTGGCACTTGACAGACAATGATTTAGTCAGAAAATCATTTTCTGACTAAATCATTGTCAAGCACCAAAGTTTCAGACAATATTGTATTATATCCTAATCTTACAGCCTCACCATCACCCCACCAGCTCCAGCACTCCACTGTTTCAATAGCCCCACTTACCAGCGTCGTCATCGCTCCACCAGCCCCTCCATCGCTCCACCAGCCCCTCCATCACTCCACCAGCCTCTCCATCGCTCCACCAGCCCCTCCATCGCTCCACCAGCCCCTCCATCGCTCCACCAGCCCCTCCATCGCTCCACCAGCCCCTCCATCGCTGTTAATGTTAATCATGGCTGAGCTCGCTGTGGCTGAGCTCGCTGTGGCTAACTTTAGCTTAGCCAGAGGTTAGCCAGCTTAGCCAGAGGTGCATTCTAGAACACTCAATGGCAGTTTATCGGTGCTGGATTTCAATTATGTACCCCTCGCTTTCAGGGAAAAACTCAAGTCCCAAACCGAAAAAAAGAGTTCTAGCCAATACTTTGGTGAACATTTCAGTATGCAGCTATCGCTGAGGCTAGCAAGTTTATGCTCAAAGAAAAAAAGGTATATCCAATGAATCGCTGCCCGACTGGTCCGGGCCCGCATGTTGAAACCTAGAGATGCATCGGCCATATCTGGTGAGGTAGACCAGGGCGACCCCCCCTCCACCCCTAGGGTGATGGGCTAGTGGAGTGGTTTAATACCATATGCTCGCCACTCAGCTCGCCATTGTCACCTCGCGACACCAGCGGGACTGGGACCGCCATCTGTCCTTGGTCCTGTGGGCATACTGGTCAGCAGTACAGGAGAGCACTGGTTGCCCACCAGCTGTTCTCATGTTCGGGAGGGAGCTGTGCATGCTGGTGGATTTGGCTTTCGGCGCCCCTCCCGAACCTGAGCTGTCCAACGTCCCCGGGTTGGAGTACCTGAGGGACCTTCAGCGGCGCCTGGCAGGAGCCCATGACTTTACGCAGCAGCACCAGACTCAAGCGGGGGCGAGGCAAAAGAGGGCCTAGGACACCCGGTGTCGGGAGCGTGCCTTCATTCCCGGAGGGAAGGTCTGGGTGTTTTGCCTCGCAAGGAAGAAGGGGGTTTCCCCCAAGCTCACCAGCAAGTGGTTGGGACCGAGTGAGGTGCTGGAGAGACTCTCAGGCGTTGATGTACTGGGTGAGGATGTGCGTCAGGGGGTGGTGGTGTTGCATCTGGATCGGCTGGCACCCTACCACCCTCTGGCCACGAAAGGACCAGGGCGGCTCACCCGGTGCCGGTCCTCCGGTCCCTGCCACCTCTGCCACCTCTGCCACCCCGTCCCAGCTGAGGGGGCCAACGAGTTTGTGTTGGGAAGCTAAGTCGCTGGACTTGCAACATGCTGAGAAGGCAGTGTAGCGTCTCCCAGCATTCCCCGCAGCAAGGAGAAAGAGGCTCTTTTATGGTTTTCTTTAAATGTTCTAGATGTTGTAGTTATATGTAATTGTTGGTTCAATTGTGTGTGTTTATTGGTTGTGTTCTGCCCTTAATCCCTTGTGGTTGTTGCCACCATAGTTGAGAGTGCTATTCCCCCAATGTTGACCCTCTGCCTCCGTCACCATCACACTACAGCGCTCGCCACAGATAGGATGCCAATAACCAACCCAACCAACCCATATACAGTACCTACATTTCTCATATAGGATTAATACAGTTTTTCTTATAAAGTTTAATCTAATTAGTCTAATCTACAATATACCAATTCTATGTTTAACCTTGCGTTTAAGGGGAAATGAGAAAGAGATGGTGTTTCAGGAAAGTCTTTTGGAGCCATGATAAATTCATTTTAAAGGGCTTTGATGCATAGCCATATCCATACGTGATCTGCCTTTGACTAAACGACTTTGCACTAAACGATATTTGCATATCAATTGAGATAATGCTCAAGATACCGGCTGGAATTAAATACAAATAAGTTGTGTATGTGATCAGAAATACTGACCGATTCATTTTTATATAGGCCTATATTTTGTATGTGACTTAAGGTGAGGTTTGCAAGTGCTTTAAGCCACAAGCTAAGATAATATAGAGTTTCTGGTGGGTAATCTTGTCGCTTGGTAGGCCATTCATATGGCCTATATCATAAAAGGGGGATGAGGTTAATAACGGCCCTCTGGCTCGATCTCCCATTAAAAAAAAACATATTTTCTATCCTTCCATTAGGTTAATCAAGACATCCGATGCGAGCCACGTCTGCCCCTCTGGGGCGGTTTCCAAGAGAGTTTCGAACATTTCGAAACAAACTCAAAAGAAATTATATATCATTTGCTGAAAATGATATTAGTGAACTACACACAGAAACCGCGCTGTTCTGAGCACAGGGTTGTGAGTGTGATTCTTATTATAAGAGGTCACGCCAACCAGTCGGTGGCGTCTGTGAGCCTCGCGTGCGTGAGTGCGGCGGGCATCACCATCACATGGCATCGGTCTTCATCACCATCACATGGCATCGGTCTTCATCACCATCACATGGCATCGGTCTTCATCACCATCACATGGCATCGGTCTTCATCACCATCACATGGCACCGGTCTTCATTCACCTGCACCTGAACGGCAGCTCGACGCCAGTCCTGTCCTCGGGGGTAAAAAAAAACAACAACAACTGCGCCGCGGCGGCCGGACGCGGTGATCCACACGCACGGCGGGGAGAGGAGGGGGAGGACGCGGTGATCCAAACGCACGGCGGGGAGAGGAGGGGGAGGACGCGGTGATCCACACGCACGGCGGGGAGAGGAGGAGGAGGAGGACGCGGTGATCCAAACGCACGGCGGGGAGAGGAGGAGGAGGACGCGGTGATCCACACGCACGGCGCTGAGAGGAGGACGCACCGCAGCAAACTGTTGATGGAGCGGAATTTGCGTCGCGCCAGATGGACTCTCTAGATCACAGGGATCCGATGATAAAACACACGCACCAAACACTCGGGTGGATTGTTTATTGGCTTCTGGACGATGCACGCCAAATGCGGGACATGGATTGACTTTTTTTTTTCATCACGAAGTTACCGCAGATCTCCCCGCAGATACCCGGCGTCTGCGGATTGTTCCAACCCGCACATAACGCGTGAGTAACCCATGAGGACCATTATACGTTTTAAACTTCTTTTTAATAGGGCCTACGCGAGTTCACTTTATTACAAGCACTACATAAACCAAGCTCTGGGAATGTAATGAGATGGTTATGAAAAACGCTTCGATCAGGCAATACACCACCATGTGGAGTTGATTAAGTTGTGCCTAGAGACACTACACGTTCAAAGGAATACTGTTATTCTCAAAACATTAAGACAATAAAATGGACTAGGCTACAATACAAATGATTTCAAATGAAAGTTGAGTGGAGGTAAAACCACTGTTCCTTCTCCATTCCCCAGTGCTGCTGATGAAATCGGTAAGAGGACAACGAATTGCTGAAATAAAGGATATTTGGCATCCTATGAAGTGGGTACAGGATCACTCTAATATCCAGTCGTTTCCCTGAGGGAATAAGTACCACAATCACCCTGGCAGAGGACGTCCAATCACACCAACAAAGATCACGAGAAAATGTCCTGACAGGCGGGGATTTGCCTCCCAACATCTGAAGCTTCCTCGTCCATCTAAAGACAGAGATATACATAATGAGAATGGCTCACATGGATGGAGCTGAACACCCTCAGAGATTGACTGTTATCTAATTCCCCCAACATGCTGTTGTACGTCACAACGACCTGACTGAAAGCGCCACATGTTCAGGGGATGGATGTGATGAACTACACCACCGCCGACAACGGCTTCCTGGAGGAGGCGCCGTCGAGCCGGGTCCTGACCGGCTGCTTCCTCTCGCTGCTCATCCTCACCACGCTCCTGGGGAACATGCTTGTCTGCGCCGCCGTCACCAAGTTCCGCCACCTGCGCTCCAAGGTCACCAACTTCTTTGTGATCTCGCTGGCCGTGTCCGACCTGCTGGTGGCCATCCTGGTGATGCCGTGGAAGGCGGTGACGGAGATCGCCGGGTTCTGGCCCTTCGGCGCCTTCTGCGACACCTGGGTGGCGTTCGACATCATGTGCTCCACGGCGTCCATCTTGAACCTGTGCGTGATCAGCGTGGACCGCTACTGGGCCATCTCCAGCCCCTTCCGCTACGAGCGCAAGATGACGCCTCGCGTGGCCTTCGTGATGATCAGCGTAGCGTGGACGCTCTCTGTCCTCATCTCGTTCATTCCCGTGCAGCTCAACTGGCACAAGGCACACACTAAACCCCCGCCCTCTTTTAGAGGTCCCTCAGCCTCCCTGGCGTCCAACGCCACTCAGGCAGGGGACTACCGCAGCCCGGAGAACTGCGACTCCAGCCTAAACAGGACGTACGCCATCTCCACCTCCCTTATTAGCTTCTACATCCCCGTAGCAATCATGGTGGCTACCTACACCCAGATCTACCGCATCGCGCACCGGCAGATCAGGAGGATCTCCGCCCTGGAGCGTGCAGCCGAGAGCGCCAAGAACAGACACGGCAGCGTGGTGGAGGGCACCAGCATCGCTGAGTCCGAGAGCTCCTTCAAGATGACCTTCAAGCGGGAGACCAAGGTCCTGAAAACGCTGTCGGTGATCATGGGGGTGTTCGTGTGCTGCTGGCTCCCCTTCTTCATCCTCAACTGCATGGTGCCCTTCTGCGAGCAGTCTGATGGTGGCGGCGGAGGCGGCGACGGGGGCGGGGGGGGCACGTTCCCCTGCATCAGCCCCACCACCTTTGATGTGTTCGTGTGGTTCGGCTGGGCCAACTCCTCGCTCAACCCCATCATATACGCCTTCAACGCCGACTTCCGCAAGGCCTTCTCCATCCTGCTGGGCTGCCACAGACTGTACCCCGGTGGCCACGGCGTGGAGACGGTCAGCCTCAACAAGAAGTGACTCTCGCCGCTCAGTGCCCCTCCCGACTCAGCCCACGATCCACACTGTAGATGGGTCAGTCGTTTCCGTTCAGCGTGGTTTGACTTACATCAGGGAGAAACTGCTGTGTGCCAATGCTCTACGCCCCCCAAGTGGTATCCGTGACTGCACAATCCCATCGGTCTGCATGGGTACGAACAGCCAGAGGTAGCTATCCCATCTTGGCCTGACTACCGCCCACCCCACCCCCCGCTATGTTGAGCTGGAGGACGCTCCATGAGAGAGGGTTGGGATTAGGACTCTCTCTGGTGCGAAAAGGCAGTGGGCGCCCAGTGCTGATGTGCCTTTGGGGATAGATAATCCCAAGACTGGGCAGCATACCTTGTAATGCGGTCAGACGCTGCTTTTTGCAGTACTGTCACCGAACACACACACACACACAAACACACACATGCACACATACATAATGTAACTGCTGTATCGGGCATACACACAGCAAACTGTGTTAATATTACAGTCCTAGTACAATCCTAACTCTGGAAACATTCTAGGCATCAAAGCATTAAACCAAATGATTCTCACATCTGTGTATGGGCAATATGGTGACGTACATTCACAAGTGGCTTATAATGAATACACTAGAATGAAGACAGATTTCCTCTCAAGTCTGTGAATTCAACATAATTCTCTGAAGATTGATGTGAATAGATTTGATTTGAGAACATGGTAGAATAACAATTTGTTTCTTGTAGGTGTTTTTTTTTCAAAGCGTGAACATTTGAGTGCATTTTATTCAGCTAATATTGTTTCATAATTAAAAATGTCGCCTAGTAGACTAGACTTACCAGGTTACCAAGAACCCTACAAAATCTGGACCCCTTCTAAATCATTTACTAAAAGAATATCTGTTCCAGTGATTTGTATGTTTTATGAATGAGCTTCTCATATTACAGCATTTTCTCTGATTGTTCCAAAACAACAGCAGATGGCCTGATCTTTGATACAATTCATCCAAAGACAAGAGATAAAGACAGTAGAAGTTTTGGCTTCGGACTAATGTGATTGTCAAAGGACTTAACCGAGCGAATAACTGAATGAATACATAGAATTCTTGGCAGACGTAATCATCCCTAGACACTGCCTACCTGCGATTAGTTGTACGGAAACATTGCCTCACCAGTTATCAGGCAACTACTCATCATGCGATTATGGATTTGTGTGTCTAGGTCTGCTTAAAGTATACGGCTTCAACGTTTGTCGTTACTGTGCGTGTGAAACACGGTATGACGTTATGTGACGCAGTAGCACGTTGGCATAAGGTGGTCATGCGGTGAACATCGTTCAGTGCACATCTTCATTAAAATGTGTTCATTTTCATGAAATTCTTGTGTGCTTTGTTTTGTACCAATGCTGATAAATGTATCTCCCCGGAGCTGTTATGACACCTAAATCTGACTTCACCAGCTGTGTCTTCCATGTGTTATATAAGACAGAAATCTCTGAGCTTTATTGGCATTAGCAAGGTTAACAGCACAATAGGTACAAATTAAGCATAGCTTCACATCACTAATGCAAATTTGATGAGCTCATTAAATACATGAAATGATGAATCAAAGGTGTACAATCTTTGATGCCGATCAGCCATTTTATAGGCCTGTGTTAATTACGAATCCCTATCTAATCAGCATATGTGCTTGCACCATTTATGAAAATCAATGGCAGAATAAAAAATAAATTAGATCCCTTCTCTCGCACCTCAAATTGTCTGGGAAAATTGCAATCTATAAACCTACAAAATAATATGATTGATTGAACATAGTTTTAGTATCAATTGTGTCTTCCGTCCTATGAAGTAGACCTTTCTGCTGTGTGATTATGTAATACCTAGGGTTGCAAAATTCCTGGGAATTTTCAAAGATGGAAACTTTCCATGGGAATTAACAGGAATTTAAGGGAATAAACAGGAATTTATGGGAATAAACTGGGAATTTTCCAAATTGAAGGTTGGCTCTTCATAGGGAACTTAAATATAGTTGGGGAAAGTATATTTTAGCATAATCTTGACTAAAACAAACAGATGCCATTCAAGTACACTTGAATATCCAGCCATTCCTCAATCACATGCACATAGCACACTGCTTACTGCATGGCTATTGAGACCACGCCCCCTATTGAGACCACACCCCCTATTGAGACCACGCCCCCTACAGGCACTGTGATGCCTCCATCACATGTACACATGATTTCTAGAAGACTGGACCACACTTTTGAGCCCAAAGCACAAGACTATTGAAGGCACACATTTGAGC
>OMKN01022932.1:0-10230 GCA_900302345.1 Melanonus zugmayeri | reverse complement strand
TAGTGTAGGTTGGATGTTTAGTGGAGTCAGGACAGTCTGATGATCTGATACTTTTGGGGCCCTTGGAGGTGGCTGGGCTCCAGCTCATCCAGAGCCCCCTGCGCCTCCAGCAGACTCTCCCACAGCTCCGGGTCCGTCTGCTCCTCCTTCTCCAGGCTGCGCTGCTTCTCCTTGGGGCACTCGCGGTAATAGGAGTCCACGTACTTCTCCACTTTCTCCCCGGTGTGCTCCACAGGAGAACGGCACAGCAGGCCGGACTGCCTCACCCCGGGGTGCAGACGCAGCCAGTACACCATGTAATGGATGCTGAAAAGAGTCCCTTGTTCAGTTTGATTCAGCTCACAGAACCTGACTGTAGTTATGGTGACTACACTTCCATGTCCAGAATATAAAAGTCCTCCTGGTATTTTGTCGCCAAACAGACCCAGATGCATATAAAACCTAATTTATAGTCGCCGTGCGTGAATTGCGCAAGCCGGCGCGAACCAAAAATGTAATCATGGCCCTCGTGCATGGTTCATACGGCGATTTGTCGCATGTTGCGCACCTCTGAAAGTGCGCAAACTGCACGTCCACAGCAACGTTACGGCCAAACGGCGACTAAAAATGTTGGTGTGGGCTGTCCGCGCACTTCACAGATGGCACATCACAGTGACTATAAATTCCACTTAATGGAAGGTTTCCACCACTGGTTATATTATAGATGATATAGAGCAAAAGACCCCACCTGTAGTCGCACACCCAGGGGTTTCCTCCCAGCCTCAGCAGGGCCAGGAAGTAAAGGTCTTCCAGGACGCCATACTGGACAAAGTGCAGGTCGTTGTCAGACAGATCCAGCTCATGGAGGTGCAACAGGCCTGACAGAGAGCCTATGAGAGGAGACAGAGAGAGACAGTTAATGTCTTTCTAGTTATTATCATACGAGGAACATTCTTTTTGCATCATGCTGATTTTGTTGAGTTTTTATTAATGTTCCTTGTTTCTTTCTTGGAAATAATTTCTTGTTTAGAGTATAATCCTCTAGAAAACCACAGGTTCACTGTCCACTGGCCAACATTCCTCTTCTGTTTTCTCTTCAGTTCAATTTTGGCGACTACCACCAACAATGTCGACTATGTTTGGTGAAGCCCTCTAAATCCCCCGGCTAACGATATTCTAAAGAAAACGGCTCATCTTTATTTCAGAGGTCTCCGTTTTGTTCCAGGAATTGTGACTAACCGATCCCTTCATTCCTTGGTGATGAAATTAGCTTTAGATATTTCAAATAAAAAGTGAGTACCCTTTTCCATGTGCTCCAGGTCATTGTTTTTGAGGTTCAGTGTCCTCAAACTCCGGGCTTCGTGGAAATCTCTGGCTCGTAGCTGACGAATAGCATTATGGGACAGGTCCATATGAACGATATAATCCGGAATACCACTAGGAACCTCGGTCAAACCTGGGAAGGGAGAGAGAGCGTCATTCTGTCACCTAATATGTTGTGCCATGCCCAACCTGATCCATCATAATTGTTCTCTCAGACATTCAGTATTCTACGGCGCCGTCGTGATATTTGCTGTGATGTTGAGGGGAAATACAGATTCACCATCTGTGCTGTGCAATGCTGGCAGTGATGGAGATGATGAAATGGGTTTGCGACTCCCCAGAGAATTATTCATACCATCAGAGCAGCAAGTGGAAAACAGAAGGACAGATTTAAGCTCTGCGTCTTACTAGAATGCACAGTGCCGTCTCTGCTAGTACCACCCTGGTTCCTTGGGAATGGAAAGTGGAGAATGAACTGTAAGTTGGAAGTACATGTGTCTGCTAAGGCCACGTGATGTATTCTCAGTTCTGTCTGACTTGAATTTTTTTTTATGGTTTAATGTGTGAGCTAGATAATCAAGACCATATTTCTTCTCTGGGAAATATTTTTCCTAACCTCGCTGGCCCATTTACACAAACCAAATCTAGTGTATTTGTGAAAACACAGCAAAGACCATAAACAAGCATAGGTTGTGAAAAGGCAGTTTGTAAAGAAACCTCTATGACTGCAGTCCAGCCGTGGCTCTGGGAACAGGTAGGCATGGCAGGAGGCGGTAACGTCTGGCTTGCTGCGGATCCCACTTGGTTCGGGGGTGTCCGTCTGGTCCGTCTGGTCTCCCTGTGTGCCCGGGTCCGACTCCTGGCACAGAAACTCAGGATCAACCTGCTTCAACTTTTTCCCTTTCAACCTGAGCGGCTCTGTACACCTGCCAGAAGAAATTGGTTTTAGGTCATGGGAATTTCTGCAAATATAAAATGTTTGTCCCCAGTCTACCTGTAACCAAGATGTCTAACCTCTACCTGCTCCTCAATCACCTGTCTCTGTACTGTCAAACCCCTACCTGCTCCTCAATGACCCGTGTCTGTATCCATTGTGAGTCAAGGATAAATGCATCTTCTAAATGGGTGATTTGTATGCAGTTACTCACCTGGCGTGGTTCGCTAGGTGACGGTTGCTGGGGACCTGCATGGTCTGTACGAGGCTCTCCAGTGAGCATACACAGTTCCAGGGGTTGTCGTAGAGACGCAGGTAATGCAGGTTGGGCATGGGGATCAGGGCCTCCTCGCTCACCGTGCGCAGCTTGTTGTGCTGCAGGAGCAGCGTCTTGAGGCGCGTCAGGCCCTCGAAGGCCCCTTCCTCCACCACGGAGATCTGGTTCTGCTGCAGGTCCAGACTCTTGAGGCCCTCGAACCCGGCGAAGGCTCCGTCACGTAGGATCTGTATCTGGTTGCGGGCCAAAAGAAGATGTTTGGGCTCCTGGGACCAGCTTTTGGGGCTAGGGATGGCGATCAGACCTCGCTCCTGGCAGTCTAGAAAGACTTCCCTGGATTGCAGGGCCTCTGTGCAGTTTGGGGCCACAAACCCGGCGAGGCCGGATCTGCCGCGGCGCCCACTGCCTCGCACCCTACCATGGTTGTTCAAGATAAATACTGTGAGTTTGTCGCTCTCTCACAAACATTGATTGTGTACACTTATTGTTGCAATCCATGTGTAAAAGGTCAACGTAATACGCAGTAGGATGAAGAACTGGATGTTCCATACCTGTCCCGCCCTAGGCCACGCCGTGTTCCTTTGAGTCCTCTGCCCCGTCCGCCTCGTTTCATCTCAGCCACGGAAAACAAGAGCAGGACCAACAGGATCCAGAGTACAGAGGAGGTTGCGTGCATACTGAACCCTAGAGTTGCTTCTCCAGCTGGGGAGCACTTGGAGAAACTAAGGTTTCTTTGAGATGAATGTCCAAGCGGGAGTATAGGCTATAAAACAGAAGCAGACGGGTGTCAGCTGGTCAACTCTCTTATTGTTATTAAGATACAGCTGCTGTGTGCTGCATGTGCAGCTACAGCACAGTACAGAACATGCAGTACGACCTCTTGAATGAGCTCCATAATTGGATGATGGGGGAATGTCTGGCATGCGTGGTCCTTCCTCAGGATTATGCATCGAAAACATATACAATACAAGTTGCACATCTAGAAACAACACACAGTTCTAAGGGGGGAAGGGTTATATTTCAAAGATGCAAGGAAGCTGACATGATTTTATGTATTTATTTGCTCTACCTCTCTCTCTCTGCATCAGATGAATGCAGAAACCTTCAGGAAGTCAACCTGTCGGAATGCTCTAATATCACTGTGAGTTCAACGCCACACACACATACAGCACTTTGTGTTTGTAGATTTCTCCTTCACTTCATCTGTTGAATTTGCTGAGCTGGGTGGTTTAATCACCAACACATGGTAATTATTAATGAGAAATATTGAGGGTGGAGACATAGAGGGTGGATGTGCATCTCATACTGTGAGTCACATTCCCTCTTCATTAAGTGGCCTTAAGCGTCTTTGAGTCTTAGAAAAGCGCTATATAAATAAAATGTTTATTATTATTATTATTATTATTAAGTTCACACATTTTCAGTGTTTGTCAAGGATAGCATCAGTACCATTTCCTATCCATTCATTCTTTGAATGCTATTATAGAATAAAACCCTTTTGTTGTCGTATTTTGAGTTGTTCCTGTAACACGCACGTGACGCGACCTACATGTGAGGTTAGATGTTTTTGGCAATCAACTCCATTGTTCCTCCTCAGGATATGATGGTGCAGAGCATTGTGGAGGCGTGTCCCAACCTCCTCTACCTCAACCTGTCCTGCACGCCGGTGACGAATGAGGCCCTGCGGGCGCTTTCACGGTGCGCATCTACAGGTTGAGACTAGCATGGTAGTCTCTCTGTTTACTATGGTGTCCTCCAGTCTCTTGGCTTGTACTGAGCCCCCTTCTCACTGGCCTCATGCCGTCTTGTTCCCAGAACTTGTACTATTTCTGTTTTTTTTTTCCTAGAGAAAATGCCAGACTATGCCAGATTGGCATAGTATGTTTCAATTGGAGTTCATAGTGAGTCAGAAAATAAGCAAACAAGCAGAACAAACAGTTAAGACCTGTCATGTTTGTATGTATGGAAACCCAGAAAGGGTTATATAATATCTCTCTATATATATATATAATATAATATAAATAATATATTATATAATCATTTCAGTATATAGGAAATGACAAAAGCGCTTAATTTACAGAGATTACCATTTGTCAAAGAAAACACATTTTCTAATAATTTCTAATAATTTTCCAACTCATGTTTGACAGGAGATTAATAGGTGGGAGTACATCTTGTTTTTATGTCCATTCGTCTTCATCTAATCTGTTGCCCTTCTGTCTGTTCCTTTTGACAGAAGCAGTGTGAGCCTCCAGTACCTCAGTCTGGCCTATTGCCACCGGTTCACAGATAAAGGCTTAAAGTATCTTACCTCAGGAAAGGGCTGCCACGACCTGGTCCACCTCAACCTGTCCGGCTGCACACAGGTCTGGTCTCTGTGCTCCACGTTGTTATGGCAATAAATCTTCTCTCTCCGTTGTGCGTCGCTCTGTATAATCTGATCACAACATACAAGTCTTGATGTGAATAAAGTCCCTCTCCTGTTAGCGTCTAACCCTGAGCTCTCTCTCCTAACTCTGCTTCAAATTGGGGGGGGGAAAGTGTATGTGTATGAGGGGAATAGAGAGTGAGGGAGAGAGAGAGAGAAAATGCAAAGCACAAAAAGGCACGAGGCTGGTTTAGATTACAAACCAGCCCTTACCCCACCTCCACACACACCACGTGCACGTCCCATCACATACGACCCTTGTTATATGCAGTCTGTTGTAAGATTACTCACTGGAGTATTCCCAGATGCTGTGACTTTACAATTAAATAAAGAAATGTTAACCCGGCTGCATCCTTTAAATTCCAGCACAGAGACATATATTCTGAAAACATGTTTGTTTGTCCTAGATGACAGTGGACGGATTCGGATACATCTCAGCGGCGTGTCCTTCACTCAAAGAGATCGTGATCAACGACATGGCCACGCTGTCCGACGGATGCGTTGTGGTGAGTACGTTCACTCCTCTCTCAACACGTGTCATATTGGCGGGGAAAGTATGACTTACACCGGAGCGAGGACACATGGGGGGAACACCCACGTTTTTCCAATGGGTGTGAACCCACATCACCTGGCCGGGACTCGTGAGCACACCTGGAATGGAGCCATGCAACACGCTTGCCTGCTTTGGTATGAGAAGGGGATGCAAGTTTGAAATAAAAGGAACTCTCTGTTTAAAATCAGAGACTGAACATGCTCATGTAAACTGCACAACAAAATTATTGCGCGGATTACCTGATAAGCCTTGAACATGAATAGAGTGAATATATGAGGATTCAAATATACCAATAGTTAGAAGCAGCTGTCTGAGATTAAACAAGATCTTTCCTACTTCTCTGGCGCTTATTCCCATCATGATCCATTGCTTTCCTCCAGATCTATACCCCGACCTCAACCACACCAACCCCCTACTTTACCATCCTTAATCCAATACCTACACTTAAAAGAGAGGGGTATACGCCCACAGCCTCACAGAACACAGTAGATCTTCATGCAGGCCTGGTCTTCAAGCCTCAGCATGCAGTAGATCACAGAACACAGTAGATCACAGAACGCAGTAGATCACAGAACACTCAGATCTGGTCTTCCTCAACAGAGTTTGATCGCCCGGTGTTCTTCACTGTGCTCCCTCTCCCTCCTGGACACGCCTCATCTGTCTGACACCGCATTCAAGGCCATTGCAGAAGTCTCCAAACTCAAGGCGTTCAGCACGGAGGGTGAGCCCATGTCATGCAACTGTATGCAAGTGGCTGTAGGTCAGATTTGAGAGATGCAGAAATAAACAATAAAAAACCCTCCCTCTCTCCTGTTTCTCTGCCATTGAGAAGTGATAACACTGTGTGCGTGAATGTGATTGACAGGAAAGATGGACTCCCCGAGGCCGGGAGTGTAATAATAGCTGATGGATGGACAAGTGACACTCAAATTATAGCGCTTAAATCTTACCTACGGCACTTTTATTGCACTCACCGGCCTTACAAAGTGAATCCCTCCCTCCCTCCTAGCTCTTACCTCTCTGGGAGTTTTGTTACAGGAAACGGCCGCATCACGGACACCAGCTGGAAGGCCCTGTGTCGCAGCTCTCCCGGCCTGCACAAGCTGCATGCAGCAGAGTGCCCCAGGATGACAGACGCATGCCTCAAGTCTGTAGCCACCCTGAAGAACCTGCACTACCTAGACGTCTCACGTTGCAACAAGTGTGTGCGCATTGAATTGGGTCTATATTCATTTTATTATTCTATATACTGCATTTGTGGGGGTGTGTGTGTGTTACAACTGCTTAGGGCCAACAGCTGCAACATAAAATTGGCCTCTTCCACCTCAGCTTCCAAGAACTTAAATACATACAAAAAATGTATTAAAAGGATAACACACTTGTTATTACAAAGTAACACAACTCCAACCTAAACTAAAACACACGGGACATTGCTGAGATGGAGGCAACACCGCCCACACTGGTCTTATCACACTCAACACAACCAATAACCAATTAGTGAATTCACCAATTAACACTCACAGAAGCCAATGACAGGGAAACCAACTAAAAGACAAGACTTAAAGGATTAAAGGATTAAAAGCCAAACAGCAACACCACTTGTAGATTGGTTTGCATTAGATGACTCCCTCTCTAGGTTATTGGATGCACAACTTCTTATTGGCTGATATGGTTACCTGGCCACCTGCTGATTATGCGACACACCTGCCCTGCTCCAGAATGAACAAAACCTGAAAGCATTTTTTTAAAGGCGGGTTCAAGGGATTTGAGTCTCCTACTGAACTGAAAAACAAACACACATAAGTAGGTTGTGTTTGGTGTATACAGTGACACCATAATCACCATATCACGCCTTAGACTGTGATGAGACACTGCAGTGTAATGTGAGTGGCCATTCCACACGCCAGTGGTCCTGAATGAACCGCTCCCCTGTGACAGGGTGAGCGATGTCGGTGTGCGATTCCTCACGGAGGGCTCCTCCGCAGCCAAACTACGAGAGCTGAACCTGAGCCACTGCAGTCGGATCCGCGACATCTCAGCCGTGAGGATCGCCCAGAGGTACACCTGGACTAACGCACACATTTCACACTTTCACCACATCCATCTGTATGCAAGTGTGTGTGCTTGACTGTGTGTGTGTGTGTGTGCGCCTGCGTATAATCCTTCAGGTTGGTGAAACTGTCCCACCTGAACCTGAGTCACTGCAGCAGCCTGACTAACAGCAGCCTGGAGTGTCTGACCGGCAGCAGGGTCCACTCTCTGGACCTCAGCGGCTGCAGCATCCAGGACCAGGTACTCTCTCCTAGTCGAGAGCATCCTTAACCTCCGCTGACGTTCTACTATAGCGGCGGTATCGTTGGTGGCGATGTGTCCGTGAAACGATGTTTGAACGTTTAGGGACTGGGCGCTCTGGAAGGCGTCTGCCTAAAGAAGCTGGTGCTCTCCGAGTGTGTTCACATCACAGACGTGGGCGTCGAGGTACTGCTTTCATTCATTTGTGTCTCCTTTTCCTGTTATATTAGAATATGATATAATATATATTGATGTATTGCCGTCCCCATGCGAGTGCAGATGCTGTTGAAGCGGCTGAGAGAGCTGGAGCGCCTGGATGTCTCTCACTGTGTGCGTCTGTCTGACCAGGCCATCAAGGCGCTCTCCTTCTACTGCAGAGCACTGGTCAGCCTGCACATGGCTGGCTGCCCCAAGGTTTGCTGCGCGCACACACACACACACACACACACACACGTGTTTCTCATCACACTGAACTGAGCGCTTATCGGTTTTTCCTGCGTTCATTACATTCCACATCTCTCGTCAACATCTGTCTCTCTACATTTCTCTTAATTCAATTCAATAGAACTTTATTAGCAGGGAAAATAAACATTGCAAAGCAGTTTAAAAAAAATTTAAATAAAGGAAAAATAAAGTACTACAAAAAGTGAAATATCAATTATCAGTACTCTTTCTCTACATGTCCATCTGCAGATGACCGACATGGCGGTGCAGTATCTGACGACTGGCGTGCATTACTTGCGCGAGCTGGACGCCAGCGGCTGTGTGCTGCTGAGCGACCGGAGTGTCCGTCTGCTGGAGCGCTGCTGCCCACCGCTGGTCAACATCTCCCTGGCCTACTGCTGTGGCATCTCCAAGTGAGACAGCACCTGTAGGCCTAGGCCTACACACACACACACACCTGCCTGGGGTACAGTACTGGACTCACTGAAGAAGACAAAAAGTGTATGTGTGTGTGTGTGTGTGCAGGATGGCTGCCCTGAGGCTGCAGCCACGTGTGCAGTACTGGGAAAGCAGCGCCGATGACCCACCCCTCTGGTTCGGATACAACAACATGGGCCAGATGCTGGAGCCAATCAGAAGCCCCAGCAAGAGTGACGTCCCCAGCGGGGAGGCGGAGCCAGCAGAACAGACTGTGCATGACGAGAGCAGCAAACTGACTTGAGATGGATTAATGCATCACTTCAGATATCCATAATAGGGAACAGATGGACCTGCAGGAGGGGTGTGTTTTGGGGGGACATGTGCCCCAAAAGAATGCCTTGGCCACCCCAAATACCACCCTTATGAAATCCAGCATATAAACAAAATAAGTTAATCAAGGAGACGTTCTCCACATTACAAAGGCTGGGTGTTGTGGGGGTCTGGTGCCCCCCTGTGTTATTCTGGGCCACCACTACTAAATGAGTCTGAGACTGCACGGTTGCATTTCAAACCGATGGAATATTGTAAACATTTTCATTACATTGTGATAATTATATAAAATGTTCAATTCAGCCATAGTATGTTTATTTTTTATTACAATAGCTGTAACGTAAAAATGTTTAATTTATCTCAACCTTCATTTTTACACATACACACATTTTACAGACAAATAAAAAAAAATCAGTTGTCCATCATTGTGATCAATGTGCATAAACTGATGTCGCACACAACTTCTTTATCACTCCCACCTCCAGCCCAGGTTTATTAAATATCTCAGCAACGGTCCAATCAACGATCAGGATGCTGATGTCGAGTTGTCTGCTGCCAGACTGCATAGGAATAGAGTTCCTCTCAGCTGTGGCGCGTCGCCCTTATAATGCTCTTCACTTAGCTGCCCTGGAGCCGGAGGGACTCAAACCAACTCTGTGTTTTCAGGCTGACGACACCCTGTGCTGCTTCCGCTTTAATCCTCTGCTCCGTCCCAGGATCACCGTTCACATAACCTGAAAAACAAGATGCAAATCAAAATGAACCAAACTTCTTAATAGTGAACAGTCGTACCTCTAGTGAATAGGTACAAGATCCAGTTATTAGATGGTACCGTCGTGTCTACATTGTAATGGCTTTGAGTTTCCCAAGCCCAAGAATAAACTATGTTTCATAGTCATAATATTCAGCCAAAACAACAAGACCTAAATAAGGAGATGCTGACCGGCCTCTGTGTTTGTACTGTATGTGATCAGTCCCCAGGGGCCGGCCATCTGGAGCACCGGGAATTTTCCCGGTGGGCCGCTTGACGATTGGGGCCGATGCGACGCAAAATATAAATAACCCCAGCCTCCGCTTAAATAAAAATAACTGCTGTGTGTCTGACTGGCCCAGGCGGGTGGGCAGCCTATTGCATCTCTCAGGGGCGGACTGGCCACCGGGATAATCATCAGTACGATGCGCGGCCCCCGGCTTGGTTAGAAACGTACAGAGCGCACTGGAATCTGACGCGGCCATACGCAGTCAATCAT
>OMKN01022923.1:0-10645 GCA_900302345.1 Melanonus zugmayeri | reverse complement strand
AAGCTCAAGAATCTTGGGACTAAAGATGGAAAATGATAAGAAAAAAAAGATGGCTGCCTTCTGTCACTGTGTTCTGCGTGTTCTCTGCATTTTCCTTCCAGGAAGGACTTTTATATTATGCAAACCACATCTTCAACTTATCAATATTAACATGTAACTTTTGTATTACTAGTAAGTGTTTGGTTTACATTGTATTATCTAGTCTTTAAAAAAAATGGATATAAGCTCTATAGAGAATGTTTTGTTTGTTTGTGTTTAGGTTGCATATAAGGAGAGCTTACACTACATGTCTCAAAACAAATTGTTCCATTTAAAAATGTTCCTTTTGTGTATTCCCTTAATTTAATTAATAAAGGTGTGCTGTTACTTTATTTTTGGCAATGGGATATAATATTATATTTGGTGTTTTGCAGATTTTTTTTTGAAGGCTGAATTACTTACATTTTGCCCACTCAAGTCATGTTTTGAAGTGCCCTTTGATATGGCATTTGAAGTCATGTCACCTCCTGTCCACTAGAGGGCGATGCTATCCGATCCCCAGCTTCTGACGCGGAGAGCCGCTCCTTGCGCGGAACCGGAGGCAGCGTGCAGTGCACTTGTTCGGTTCGTCGAGAGGCGAGCAGTCTGCATCCCGATGATTGGAATCGCAGTTCGAGTAGACATGGGCCTCGTAGGGGTTCTGCTAGGCGTCGTCTGCTGTCAGTTCATGGTCGTGTCGTCAGAAGACATTGTGGTGGCATGCGGGGGATTTGTGAAATCCGACGTTGAAATCAACTACTCGTTAATCGAGGTGAGAGGAGAGACGGCCTAGCTAGTGCGCTAGCCTGTCGTAGGCTACCAGCCAGTTGAACGGTAGGCGGACGTCCGCTGATCAGCTGCTGGATAATCTGACAAGTATACTAGTGACACCAAATCAAGATTTAAGTACCCGTTTTATGTTTGTCTCTTGGTGTTCACTACTATTATGGCTCAATGAGCGCCTCACCCGCACTACTCCAGCGTTAAACCCCTAAACCTGCAGGTGCTGATGGCTCAAAGAAGGGTCCCAGTCCCCATTCATTCACAGATAATACGATTAACCGCTTAGTTAATTACATATAAGTACACGTTTAGCTTGACTAGACAGCCCCCTTTTCTTGACGACCCTTTTAAACGTGTTGCTCGTGTGTTCATACATTCAGGTAACTAACTGAGCGTTGTCGATCAACCTTAAATATACTTGGTTTATTTTTTTCTTTACAGATTAAATTGTACACTAAGCAAGGTTCTCGGAAATTTCAAACGGACTGTGCTCCAATGAATGGTTACTTTATGATCCCTCTGTATGACAAGGTATGTACATTACAAACCCAACCTCTAATTTGTATTAATTATTGATAATAATAATAATAATAACAATTACAATTTAGTCAAGGGTAATATATTTTGTTGTCTTTTTTTTTTACAGGGAGACTTTGTGTTGAAAATTGAGCCTCCGCTTGGCTGGAGCTTTGGTAAGAATATCCAGCTCTGCCTTTTTACAATTTAAAGGCCCTGCACACCCAAATCCACAATAACCTTCTAACGACGTAATTTAGGGTTTCTAGTATGTACATACTAGTAAGCATCTAAATAGTATTAGACATTAGTTACAATCCATGTCTGAAATTCCTGATTTTGGGTTTGAATTGGGCGGGATTATGCTCGAGATTGAGAATAAGAGCCCTGCCCGGACACGCCCGCCGTCACTTGCTCGCCTGCACCGGACACGGACAGCGTGACGGAGACACGAGGTCATCCACTGGCTGCCACGTGCCTAGGCCCTTATTTGACCTCCTGGGCCATAGACATTGTTTTGTTGTACAAACACACACTAAAACTAAACAAAACCGTTTTAGTGTGTTACAAAAACACAAAAACAAGCCACCCTGTAGATTCAGTCTGCAGAATACTTCCTCCAATTGAATTTGTCTGTCATACTTATTTTCCTAAAATATCCATGATAAGCTTTGACGAGGCAGAGGATTTAACCAAATTCTTGTGCACGTGTACTTTCCTTGAATTAGCCCAGCCTGCTCCTCTCATGGAATTACCCCCACCATGCATTTTCATGTGTGTGAAATGCAGACACATACAGAAATTGAGGGAATATTCATTTAAACTGCACGAGAAGAGTGATGCACATCATCTTTATTATCGCTTATGGTTTCCTTGAACATTTTTTTTCTTATTTAGAGCCAACTCGTGTCGACCTCCATGTGGATGGAGTCAATGACATCTGCACCAAAGAGCAAGACATCAACTTTGTCTTCACTGGCTTCTCCATCTCAGGAGCAGTTAGTACCTCCATCTCTTTGTCTCTGAATTGTATATATATATACTGTATATATATATCATAATTTTCCCTTGAGTAATTTAGTCCTCTGCTGCTAAATCAGAGATTATGGTTGAAATTCCATCAAGCATCAATTTAAATAATCATGGGATTCTCATTTTGTTTTCAGGTTCTGAGTAAGGGTCATCCCCTGGGCCCAGCAGATGTAGAAGTGAAGCTGAGCAGAGCCGGGACGGAGGAGACACTTCAGTCTGTCCTCACTCAACCCGGTGGAAAGTAAGTCAAACAGGCACTCAAAACCCACCTTTTAAGCTTGTGTCATAAGTTAACCTCCTTCCCTTCTCTTTCCCTTTTTAACTATCTACTTGTCTTTTTTTAATACATGTACCTATTAAATTATTTTACCCTGTGTATCACTCTGTGAATATTTGTGAGTATGTGAGTATTTAGAAAAGCGCTATACAAGTTGAATGTATTATTATTAAGTCCACAAGTCATCATTTTTTTGGTCATTGGGCAGTCAACACATTATTAAAATTATCTGGTTGACATTCCAATCTCTTCCAATCTCTGTCTCTTATATAAACCTAAATTGGTGTTTTTACAGGTACACCTTCTTCAAAGTGATGCCGGGAAATTATGACATCACAGCCTCTCATTCTTCCTGGACACTGGAGCAGGTGGGATTCTTAGTTAATACTTAAGTTATTATTTGATGAACCTAGAAGGGCTAGCAGGTGGAAGGGTAAACATAAACAAAGGCACGTTGTTTGTTTGTGCAAAAAGTCTGTTCAAAACCTTCTATACTGCTGACAGCTTGAGAACAAATCCTCAATTATTGTTGCTATGTAGTTTTGCGTGTTAACAAAATGAAGGTGGTAATATATATTGAGAGACACTCTTATTTTAGAGGCCATGGGATTTGGTTTGACATGTACTGGATAAACTGCACAAATCATTATTATTATGATGGATTTCCTCAGCGAAAGAAGCAATGATTATAATGCAAGAATCCATTCATCAAGTTGGATATCCATATTTGTACTGATATTAGTGTCATTCAGATTTTCTAACTATGACTTCAAGCTGAGGAGAGGAGAAGCTGTGTATGTCATTGAAGGGGGCTCATACATGTCCCTCCTGTTGTTAACCCACAGAGTGTTACGTCCGTGCACGTGTCCAACTCCAACGCTCCGGCCACCGAGCCCCTGGTCGTGGGTGGCTACGATGTTTCCGGGGAGGTCCGCAGCGACGGGGAGCCGATGAAAGAGGTCACCTTCCTCCTCTACTCGGCCACCGTCAAGAAAGAGGTGAACGGCGATGACTGCTTTTCCATCTGTATATCCATCAGTGTACTAGCCCCCCAAAAATACATCCGATGTGTATTTATTTTTTGTACTGTATGTGTTGCATGTCCTCTATCCCGTTGTTAATGATTTATTATTTATTTTACGCACAATTCAATTGGAATCAGAATCTGCATCATTAGCCAAACATGGTTTACACATTCGTTTTCGCTCATTCTTGGTTATTCTGGTTGGTTTTTATTTCTTTTGGAACTTTTTGAGTTGTCCCTACTTTTGAATGTTCTGCAATTTGGAAGCATAGCCACGCTGAGGTCTCTGTGTTAAGATACGTTTTTTTCCACGACACACTATGGCAACCCACATACATTAAGTAATTCTATTAATAACTATGTCCTATGCGTGTTCTGCATGTCCTTGTCTCCCGTACCTGCATGCCCAGGCGGTGGCTGGCTGCAACACGGCCCCAGTAGACGGAGCAGAGTCTGGGGACGGCTCCCTGCTCTACCTGTGCAGCTCTCTGTCCAGGGAGGACGGCACCTTCGTCTTCCCATCGCTGCCTAGCGGCGAGTACACTGTGGTGAGCTTTTATTTAGAAATGACCTGATTTTAGAACCTGTACTGTACTGTAATTATATAATATAGTCACAACGAACAACCCTGTTATTGCAGCAATTTACAATTACAATTTAGCCATTTAACTTTTTTTACATTATATATTTGTATATATCTTCCAACAGCACAAATTCCTTCTGTCAATCTTTGGTCTCCTTTATTTAACTTAATGCACTGTACTGTAACGTACTGTATCAGGGTTTTTCCTGGCTCAAAATGAGGCGGAGGTGGGGTTTGGGCTCCTCAAACGAGCATCAAACACTTCTTTTCCTGCATTCTGGTGAATTTTTCTGCACCAATTTGTGCCTTTTCTGCATGAATTTATGGTGGAAATGTCATTATGTGGAAAACAAAATTCAGGCCCCAGGTGACCATTCAAATATAATATATAAGGCCCTCAAGCATTTTTCAAGTATTCAGTCAACAAGCTAGTGATTTACTGACTGTTTGACAGCTGAGTGAACAAAGAAAAGTTCAAGGGCTTGTTCCGATGTATATTTTATATACATATTTTATTTTAGATATTTTCTTTGCCGTGATGCCATTTTGGAAAAGCAGAAATAACCCTCTGTGTGAAAAAGAAAACAGCAACTCAAAAAAGCATCTCTCTCCGTGCCCTCCACATTGAGTGTAACTAGATGTATAAACTACATTTCCCAGACTCCCTGGGGCTCAGACCGCCCGGCTATAGGCTGAGCGAGGCTCACGTCACATCCGCTAACAACAATGACTGTTTACAACACAAAAGACATTCAGTGTTGGATTTATCGTTATGGATTAATTTCTCAAAGTCCCCCAAAAGACCTTGCTGTTCTAGGCTGGATAACAAAGCTTCTGAAAGGGTTGCGATCGCACCGGAGCCCGCGTTGAAACGGCGCAGCGCTAACCTGAGGCGGCCGCCTCAAAATTCTCTATGCAGGAAAAACCCTGCGTATGCACTGTACCGTAACATTAACGTACAGTCTTTTGTATTGCCCTCATCTTATTCTACTTTAGGTGCCCTTTTACCGGGGAGAAAGGATCACGTTTGACGTAGCTCCTTCCAGAATGAACTTCAAGGTGGAGCACAACAGTTTGAAGCTTGAGGTAAAAGGAGCTCTTTATTTTCCATGTTTGTATATGTTCACTGTTTTATTATGTTTTATTATTTATTATTATTATGTATTGCATGTCCCTCGTAACGAATACGTCAAATCAACATTGCGATTTGTGTGGTTCTCTGTAGCCCATCTTCCGTGTCATGGGGTTCTCCGTGACCGGCCGGGTACTCAACAGCCTGGAGGGGGAAGGGGTGCCCGACGCCACCGTCTCCCTTAACAACCAGATCAAAGGTAACACAGCTACAAGATCTCTCTCTTTTTTCAATGAATGGTTGTATCCATTTTTAACTTTTTTAAATGACAAATGACATGAAATATCTATGAAATGACACCTCTCTCTCTTGCTTTATCTCTGGTTCTCCTGGACAGTCGTGACCAGAGAGGATGGTTCCTTCCGCTTGGAGAACATGACAGCGGGAACCTACACCATCCGCACTCAGAAAGAGCTCATGTTCTTCGAGGCCATCTCGGTGAAGATCGCACCCAACACACCTCAGCTGCCCGACATCATCACCGCCGGGTGAGTTTGGCTGTCCCATTGGCTGTTTGGGTTGTTTATTAAATGTCTGCTTATTTTGATTGATTTATCTTTGTGTTCAATGAAGGGTTTTGTTTGGGCTGAGAGATGTAAACAAGATGTAAACAAGTTGAACAAGTTGAGCTTCCTCAACTTGTTTACCAATCAAAAATGTGCTGGCAATCCTCCACCTCACTAAAAGGGATATAGAGTTTAAGATTTTTTTAAATGCATAAATATATATAAAATAGAAATGTTCTCCATCTAAACCCAAATCTAGCATGACAGTTAGCTAAATATTAATATAGAGTGCATGTATACATAAGCTGCAGCAACTCTGTTCTTGATTAGCTGAAGGGTTTAGTCTAGGCCCACGGGGGAAGGCTAAATTGATAATTAAAATCAATGTACTCCGATTACAACGTGTAGACCCACCTTGTAAACAACGAGACTCGCAACACTAAATCCTCCAGCTCCTGTTTTAACGCGAGCATCATTATCCATCACCTTGACGTGAGTGTGCTCATTCGACTCGTCGGCCCTCCCCAGGTTCAGCGTGTGTGGCCAGATCTCCGTCAGCCGTCTGCCTGAAGGCATGAAGCAGCAGAGCCGCTACAAGGTGACCCTGACACCCCGCGGCCAGGACAAGAGCTTCAGCAGGACCACCGACTCAGACCCCCAGGGCGGCTTCTGCTTCCAGGCCAAACCCGGAGACTACAGCATCCACGTAAGCCTCCCAGCAACTGATGCTGATGATGGAGATGAATCTGTATCCAGGCAGGATAAAACAGTGTAGTCTTTTTTTTCCACCCAGGAGATTCAAAAAATGCACTGAGGCAAAAAAAAAGGTTTTTAGAAAAAATGCACACATTGGGTTCCATAGGAGCAGGTATGAGGGGCGTTGTCAAAACCAACGTCACACTCGCTTGAGCTAGGGTGCGCAGCCAATAGAAAACTAGCACTCTGGAAAAGCGTTTTTAGCTGGAAGTAGCAGACCCCTCGTATTTTGCATAGAATTTCTCCCATTTGACATTTTTATCAAAAATATCACAGAAATATTCACACACTTTGTGAGACCCGGTTTTCAATGGAAAAAAGTGATTTGGGGGTTTACTTACTCTTTAATCAACATTCTACTCTACATTGGTTGGAGGGACGACTATACTCATTATCTTATCAGAATTTATTTCATAATTGTATTTATATAGCACATTTCTAGGCACTCTAGACAGACACTAAAAGGCTAATATCAATATCAATTAAAAGTCAAGTTTTGCACACATTTGCACCCATTTTTCTATATCAATGATAATATATATTCAGTGTAATTCTCCTTGTGAATCCAGCAGTCTGTTGCAGTGTATTTGTTCTGATTGTCTGTGCAGGTGTCAATCCCCGAAGCAGAGGTGAAGGTGGGCATGGCCCTACAGCCCCAGCTCCTGGAGGTCTCCCTGGTGGATCGGCCAATCACTGACCTGCTCTTCACCCAGTTCATGGCATCCGTCTCAGGCAAAGTCCACTGCCTCGGTAAGATCTAGTTGTAGACCGAGCTCAGGTTAATGATAACATAGGAACGATATCAGAATTACAAACACATTTCCAGGTGAAATGTGATTGCAAAATTGTTACTACCTTTTTCATTTGATACCATTTACAAAGTAAGAAAGAAAGAATTTAAAAGATGGGGCCTGAGGGAAATATTCCACACTCAAGGGCTTATTTTCACTAAGGCACTAATTTTCTTTGACTTCTTAAGTCATAGATCTTTGCATCTTTGCAAATTACGACATCATCATTTCATTTAAATGTTTATCATTTCATATAATTGTTTGCTTGTAATACCACTATGTATGGCGATTATGGCACCCATTGCACTCCTAACCATCCCTGGAAGGAGGGATCCCCCACTCTGCATTCTCAAGGTTTCTTCCTTGATAATTAATAATTGAGTTTTTTTCTTGCCCGTTTGGGGGGCTAGGGTTAGGGGGTGTCATAAATATATGGTCTGTAAAGCCCTTTGAGACTGTAACTGTGATTAAGGGCTATGCAAATAAAATTGACCTGACTTGGTTTTAGGGTTATTTCCTATTGAACCTAATCAGTGTGTGACCTCCAGCCTCCTGTGACGACCTGTCAGTGACCCTGCAGCCTGTGAGTCGCCAGGGGGACAGACGGACGGTGGCGCTGTCCGGGAGTGGGGACATCCTCAGCTTCTCCTTCGACAGCGTCCTGCCTGGCAAATACAAAGGTTGGTACAGGCTTCCATCTTTGCTGGGGACAACTTTCACTTGAGTAACAAACTGCATCTTTTAAAGGGTACCCAAACACTTGAGGTAATCAGCCCCCATCCCTGGTGAAATTCTGGGTTAGTATAAAATATCTGTCTAAGCATTGGAAAGTAAAACACGACAAACCACATTATCAAACCAGATGTAAAAGAATCCAAAATGACATTCAAATAACAAAGCAGAGTAGATGTCTTTACTCTGTTTAGAAATCTGAGGCAAAGTCACTGTACCAACCCAGTTATTTTTAACTGGGTTGCTACAGTTCTACGTACTATTATTTGTATTATTTTGCACAGACGTGGGCCCTTAAGTGCACCCACATTATTAAGCAAGTGTTCCTATTGATGCTGTCTCCTTTTTATGTCATTAAAAAGAAAAATTGCATCACAGGCTTGTGCAATTCACCTGCAGTGTCACCGGTTCAAACCACGTCAAGACGCTTTGTGTTTGTTCCTGGATCAGATCACGTTACTCTGCACGCTCTGTGTAAAAAAAGAGCCAGCGCTTCTCATTTAAGCATCCTTTTGTATCCCCCGATGTACACAAGAGCTGATGCAGCAAGAGGCAGGCCAGTAGGGAGATAATATAGACTGCTGTAACATGTGTGTTTAAAAAAAGAAGTGCTTTAGTCAGACACAAGCTTGGTTTAAAAGCTGTGATATATTGTGGCTGACTGTAGGGATTTCCACACACCAAGCGAATGCGAAGCCCAGCCCAGAGCATCTCAACTTATTATAAATCTGATTTTGGTTTTCTGTTTATTTATATCAATGTCGGATGTTGCTGACAGTTGGGATTTTCTTCAAGACATAATTGCACCTTAGAGAAAGCTATGGGAAATGTATTCCACAAAATGTATATCTACATTTTCTTTCCACCAGACAAATAGTTATGACTATAAAACTTATTTGAGCCATAACATTATGCAAATAAAACTGTTGTCCAAAATATTTTTTTCATTTGCATTTTCATGGCAATTATTATTATTATAACTTTTCCATTTTACTCATTTAATGATAACTATAATAATAATTCCCTAATTTGCTGTCTGGGATGAATACCGTACATGGTATCTGAATGATGCCCATGTCTAACTGTTGAGTTCTTCTTTCGAAAGGAGAAGAGGTCATTCTAACCCCACATTTCCTCCTCTCCATCTCTCTACCACAGCGAGCATCTCCCACGAGGAGTGGTGCTGGAAACACAAGTCTGTGGAGGTGGAGGTCCTGGACTCTGACGTGGCGGGGGTGGAGTTCCGGCAGATCGGCTACATCCTCCGCTGCTCGCTCTCCCACGCCATCACACTGGTACATTGTGCTTAGGTTTTTTTGTGGCGCCGGTGTCTCTATTCTGCTTAAATCACCGTCGACGACTTGGAGCTCCATCCCCTGCGGTGTCTAAACCGTAGTTTTTTTCCCTCCACAGGAGTTCTTCCAGGACGGCAGTAAACCGGAGAATGTCGGCGTGTACAACCTCTCCAAGGGTGTCAACCGCTTCTGTCTCTCCAAGCCTGGTGGGGTTCGGTGTCCTCGGCTCATGTTTGAATAGGCAAAAATAAACAATGTAAATGTGTATCAAATGAAAGAAGCGCCCACACAAAGCGCCGTCATTTCGGCATGTTCTTGAAATGAGTCGAGTCTGCACGCTGCATATTGCTCCTGGGGTGTTTACTTTCACCGATTTTAAAAACAATGTTAACGCTTCGATCACATTCGGATCTTCGTGAGGACAGTCACAGCCCGTCATGGCCATATATATATATATATAAAAACTAAAAACCTAAACTTATTTTCCAGGCGTATACAAAGTCACCCCCCGCTCCTGCCACCAGTTTGAACAGGATTACTACACCTACGACACGTAAGCGTGAACTACATGCACATACACACTGTAGTCATTTTGGAAATGCTGCTCTTGTCTAGCACGGGACCAATGATTGTGTGTGTGTGTGTGTGTGTGTGTGCTCTCAGGTCTGCCCCGAGCATCCTCACCATGACCGCCGTCCGTCATCACATGACCGGCCTCATCACCACGGACAAACTCCTGGACGTCACCGTCACCATCAAGTACTAGCTGCCCTCCGACCCAAATTCATTCATATATATATATAGTAATTCCCAGCTGTGTTATGGTTCTCTTTTATTCCATATTCTACTTATTACATTATTTTAATTCTGATGTATTTCTTTTGTATTTTTTTCCTTTACATCACTATTCATGGCCAACATATCTCCCTGTGTTTTTTTGCCATGTTGTCTGTACACAGGGCCTCCATTGGGGAAAAAAAGAGTCCTGGGACTCAAATGAGCTTCTCGTGTTTAAATAAAGGTTGATAACGCCTCTCTTTCTGATTCTGATTCTGATTCTGATTCTTCCCCCCTCCCCCACCACAACAAGGTCGTCCATCGAGAGCGAGCCGGCGCTGGTCCTGGGGCCCCTGGAGGAGCAGCGGCAGGAGCAGCAGCTGCAGGAGATCCAGCTCCGCCAGCAGGAGAGGGAGCGCCGCG
>OMKN01022920.1:0-10091 GCA_900302345.1 Melanonus zugmayeri | reverse complement strand
ATTGGCCACCCCTAGTGCAACTAAATCTGGTAGTTGAAGGGATTTGAATCTAACCGAAAAAAAGTTGTGTTTTAATTACACAATGCTACACGTTTTTCATACTGTACACACCTTTGTTTGTGGACCAATTATCGGACGCAATATTTAAGTATTTAAGTAAGTTGTGTCATTATTTGAATGCATGGTATCTTATCTTGGTATTTTAAGCCACTGCCAAGGGACTATGTGTGGAATGCTATAACAAATCAGCCAAATGATTACAGCTTTACAATACATCGAAACAAGATTCTTAAGCGTTCTGTGGCACAAATGACACTAGAATTACACAACATGCAACCTTTGCATCGTCTAAAATAATGAGAAGGCTAAAGTCATCTTAGGTAATGAGGAATTTACTCACTGCTTAATCCACATTTCTCCCTTTACTATCTCCAAATTCCAAAGGGCAACCATGTGTGTTCCCGCCATACCCTTCTCCATTGTGTATCGATTGTTGAAGGGGCCGCTCCAGTTCCGCACGAGGAGTCGTATTGACTTCGAGGGGCAGTGGCGTGTTTCCGCATTAAAGAGAAAAGATGAGCGTATGTGTTATGATGGATTGCCGCGGGCTGCAGAGGAGCTAATGGGCTGCTGATGAGGCCAGCAGAGAGAGACTGTACCGGGCTAGATTAGCACATTAGTGGGGTTAATCGATGAGGAAATGACGGTGTGCTGTTTCTCCTCTCGCCGATGTGACTCTACTCGGTTCCTCTGCAGGCCTACTTGTCTGTCTCGGAGATTCCCGCGATCCTATCTGCTCTATCTCTTTGGAGTAGTTGTAGGTTTAAAACATGCGTTGGGATTATTTAGAAGGGCTCTAATCGATGTGTGTTTTGTGTGAATAACAAGGCATGTGTTTGAATATGGTCAGGAGTGGCCACAATCATTCTCAAAGGCCCTCAAAAAGGAGTAGAATTAGTCAAGCCTGTGCAAAATGTTGGTATTTCTTGGGGGAATCTATCATTTGGGTTGCCATTTGCTATTTTAGTTGAAATGTAGAATTTGACATGTAACCATTCCAATGCATTTAGGAGTGTGAGTGTGTGAAATGTGTCAGTGTTTCCTCTGATGGTGACAGTTTCAGTTTTTGCACATATTCAGTGCATGTTATTGGAATGATCTTAAACACAATCTGACACATTTTGGTTAGTTGTTCACTCTGAATACTCATAACCAAGAGTGAGGGACAAGTAGAGGAAAAAGAGAAGCTATACTTATTTCCATAACTATGTCCTTTTCTCTTTTTCCCCTAATGTATCTTTCTCTCTATGTTGCATCTATGTGTGTGTGTGTGTGTGTGTGTCTATACTGTGGTTCCACTGACCTGTGTGGCCTGTGTAGTCCCACAGTATAAAAAAACCAAATTATTATTATATTAATTCATTGTTTTTCCTCATACATTTTAAACAATGTTCAACATATATTTTGTACAACATATATTGTATATAAATTCATATCGATAGTGTTATAATGATAAAATGTACAATTTTACGTACAACAATTATTCAGGCAGGATTTACTGAAGTAAAATTGACCAATCAATGTAATATTGACCATGAATGCAAAGTGAATGGAAGGTGTAAATCTTCAACAGATGATGCACAAGAATTTGGTTGTGTGAGTGAATGAGGAATGAATCAATGAAAAATAACCTTGTAAAGGGTCATTATATCCCCTACTATCACAGCCCTTATCTAACAGTAATATATCCCTTTAATTAATGCATTCCTTTCTAAGCAAGCCAACTTTCTTTTTTTACAAAGAATGCGCACATTAACTAAATCAATCAATCATCTGAAGTATTCATGTTCCCAGTTATTAAATAATGGGTTGCTGTGCACGTGCACTGTTATTGGTATAATATAATGTGTTCAAGGACACTGATTAATGTGGAGTGAAAAATATTCTTGACTGTGGTAGTTGCCGCCAGTGTTGTAGTTTAGTTTGTTATGCTAAACGTGTTGGCAGATCAATGAACAACTTGAATTTACTTTGCCGACCTTTGTTTGGGTTATAAATGCCATGCATTGTTTTCTATGCTTTCTTTTGTCTATCATAAAAGCAAAACCTTGCATGAATGACTTTCAGAATAGGGTAAATGGGGGGGAAATAGATGAATCATTCAGAGGCCAATATTCTCTAAGAAATGCCAGTGATTATTTACCAAAAATATTAATTCATTAATTCATATGTATTATTGTTACACTATGGCATATTTTATGATCAAAACAGTATTACAAATGCTGTTTCTCTGGTAAAAAAGTGAATGCTGCTAATATGCTTTTGTTTTTGTCAATTGAACCTCTTCAGTTTTGATCCAATCCATGAAAAGTAACGAGTGGTGGAACTTTTCTCCCCAACCGTAGCTGTGTCTTTCTAACAACCTTGTCTCCAGTTGTGTGTGTGTGTGTGTGTCTGGTTGCTGGAGTCTCCATTTATCCCCCGATGATTCTGCTTGCTGCTCTGACTTCCTGTCAGGGTGACCCCGGGGTGAACTGCGCTGCTCCCTCATTTGCATCTGATGCCGAGCTGTCAGCTCACTTGTAGTTCACACAAATTCTCTATCCTTATCTCTCCCCCTCTCAGACACACACACGCATGCATGCACGCACACACACACACACACAAACACACACACACCAACTTGTTCTATTTATTATTGTTCTGCTTCTGTCTTCTTTCTGTCTCTGTCACAGCTGCAGCCTGGAGTGTCATCACCGTTGCTGTCTGCGGTGCTGATCCTGTGGGCACGTTCTCTCTGCGCTTTCCGTGTGAGAATTGCAGAGCAATCCATCAAAAATGGTGGGGGAGTTTTGTGAGAATAGTTTTGAACTTTTAATCAATTGTTTCTGTATTACATTCACAGCTGATAGATTAGATGTACTTTATTAATCGCTGGCGGGAAATATGGGTGTCACAGCAAAAGTAGGAGAGTAATAATAATTAAAATGATAAAACAAAATATTAAATATATATATATACAAACAAATATACAGATATGTCTGCATACACAGTATGAGTAGTAGAAATGTAGATAAAATAAATAAACTAAAAATAGTATAGCCATTGATGGTACCACTAAGCCACTGGTCATTGCTCAAGTTTAGGTTGTGATTCTTTCATTATTCCCTTCTGCTTGATTGAGTCAGGTGCTGGGTTTTCAAAGGAATGAAATGATCATTCAAATCATCACAGGTAAAAGAACATTCACTACAGTTCATTATCACCTCACCTAGACCTGCTGCCACTGCTATTCACAGAGGAACACTATCTCAGAATATAAACATCACTTATTCTTATCTAATCTAGACCAACCTGTTGAATTGATGCTTTGTGGGCACTGTTCTTCATCTTCATCATTTCTGCAAGATGGTTTTACATATAATTATAAGACCGATGACATTGACTGGAAATTATTTCAACTTATGTAAATGTGAAATTATCTTGATCAACTGGTAGCCAACTGTCAGTTATGAACTGGAAAAAAAGGTTGTATTCAAACATGTACAGAGGCAGTTACTGTTTTAATATAATTAATTACATTTAATATCATTAATATATTTTCCATATAATTCATATATTTTCCATTGGGGACATTGTAGTTAATTAAGTAGCATGGCCATCTGTAAAGGAGTTCAACCTAAGATCTTTCACAGTCTTCAGACACCGGCAGACTCCATCCACCCATTACAGGCCCAGGCAGTACAATGCGACCCCACCAGACTGGCACAAATGCGCCAAGGCAACGCGCCCCATTGACTTTGTATTGGACGCGACCAACGCATGCCCCAAAGGACCGCGGGACGGCTCACATCAGTGCGTAAGACTCATGGCGCCAGGACAAATGAATTTCGGAATTTCACTTTATGCAAATGAGCACGTAATGCAGTGCGTTTCGGCCGTCTGATCGAACGATCTACATTCAGTGACCGCTCGCGGACTCGAGTTGGATTTCATTTCCTGGTTTTAAGCACTTCTATCAGCAGTGTTGCAAACTCCCACGGCAGCAAATAGAGACAGCAGCACATTGCCTCGCGTATTTGTGGCGTCCGTTGGGACCGTAATGTTATGCATTGTCCCAGCATCACCATCAACCATCCACGGGCCTGTGACGCAGAACTGCTATCTCAACCACTTATGTAGTGATCCAGCAGCATTGCTAGGTTTTCTGCAGTTTTCTATTGTTCTTTATTGTTCATATTTGTCCTCAAGTTATGTCTTTAGTGTCCAGTATGCCATTAGTATTCAAGTTAACTATGTTGCAACCAGACCTCAGAAATGGGAATGCATCCAAGAACAGACAATTCTAGGTGTTTTCTTTTGGCCACTTTTGTATTAATTTCACTGCAATCTATCCCTTTAATCTCAGTACAGTAGATACTAATAGTTACTCCCTAACCAACCACCTCTTTCCGTTCCATCGCCCGTTTCTTTTTATAGTATCTCTTCTTTCCCATTTTTGGAGGATTTTTACCCTCTCAAGAGACCGCGGTGAGTGACAGCTAGGAATTAACGATGTGTAAACATGCATGCATCTATTTGCATCTCATCAGCACAGATGTCACTGAACTCAAACACCATCACTAGCCGCACCTTAACACCTTCCTAGCACAGCAGCTTTTTCTGCTGCTACCTGCGGTTTCTGTGTTTGTCGGAGCATGGCGGGGAGAACACAGAGAGACGAGTATGAAGAGTAAGAATGGCGCATTGGGACAGTCACGTCCAGCAGTTTGAGTCAGGGTCACCTTCACTGCTGTAGACCATAAGCATACGAAAAAATAGGAGAAAAAATAAAAATGGAAAACATGGGCAGAGAAACACATAATACATAATCACAACATTGGTATTTTTAGGATTACATTTAATTAAATGAACGTTAGAATTCAACCCCCTTACCTGTTTCTTATGACCATTTGACACCACAGGTTCCTTTGTGTGCTGCAGGTAATCATGCAGGTTCACTGCAACACAGTTTTATTGATTCATAGGCATTTTACTCACAAATTCAGGGTTATCGATTACCCTTCAGGAGGACATCCATTGGACAAGAAGGAACTCACTCCATGCTATAAACAGAGCCTCCGTCTGAATGTAGCACTATACCTCTTGCCTATTATTTCCCCATTAATCGGGCTTCGAGTGGAAGATGTCTCTAAAAAAAAGTTGACTACTCACAGATATCACTGCGTTTGTTGTTGCTATAATCCAAAGTAGTCCGGGCAGTGAAACAGATTTTTTATAAGCCTTCAAAATATGACTTTTCAGAGGCGTTTGACTGCAAAACACCGGATATTTTCAATGTCCCGGTTTGCCAAATGTGCGCCTGCACAGGAGTTTTCACTCTTCTTCGTCTTTTTCAAGCTTCTTTCAACATTCCTCTTGCCACGATGCAATCAATAATAATCATATAGAATAAACTTATATAGAGTAAACTGTTTATAGAGTAAACTCCATACCAGCATCTTCTCTCGGGGGCTAAATATATAAGGAACCACCCCCAGGAAGTGTAACAAGAGGTTTAGAAGTGACTCTTAATATCGGAGAATCATTCTCATATGTACAACACCCATGCATGCAGGCTCTTCATGCCACACATGTTCGTGAGAGAGAGAGAGAGAGAGAGAGAGGGAGAGAGGGAGAGAAAGAGACCAAGATGAGACCAACAGAAAGGTTCATAGAAATTGTTTAAGAAGGCAGTATTCATGTGTAGCAGATCTCAGAAGTCGATGACCATACCAAGATTATAAACCATAACCAACTAAAACATATTAAATAAATCACAGCCGTTCTTCCTCTCTACTTTATTCCAAGCGACAATATTATCTCAAAATCATGTGATCCACCTTCTTTTCCATTGTAACAATCAAAATGTTCCCAGTAACATGATGTCAAGTCACATCATTCAAAAAGTATACAGGAGTAATGAATACTGGAAAAGAATAAATGTATTGTAATGCAATGTGAATGTATGTAATGTTCATAACAGGTGAATTGTAACAGCTACTACATAGCTTATATTAACAATAAAGTTTACCAAAATACCAGGTCTGTTTTAGGTCAGTATTAGCATAACCAAAATAACAAGGTCAATACTGCATAAAACACAATCAAACCACCCAGGAGATTTCTCTCTCACATTAAAGGTGTTTAAAGGAGAACACATTGATATAACTGAATGAAAAATATATTAAGATGGCTTATTTTAATGATTTCATAATTATTTTAATTAATAAATAAACACAAACATAAACTCACTGGATCACTTTTGTGAATGTCTTTCTAATCAATGTTAATCAACACTATCAGCATTTTTTTTTCACTAACACCGTCTCTCCTTTTCTTTGTCATCACATTGGATACTGGGGTATCCAATGATATATATTTTATTCACCAAATTAATGAGGCAGAAATTAGAGGAGTCTTTTGTGCCTAATTATTTTGTCAGCTCTTTTTATCAGTGCTCAGCCATGCAAAAGGCAGTAAAATATTATGGAAATGAGTCGGGAATGTTCGGTGGGAAATATAAAGCCATTCACACTAATCTTTAGGATAGCCATATTGGATGCACAAATTAGCAGTTTAACCTTAGTGCAAATGAAACGGCTGGCTGAGCCTTTCTCATAAACAAAATTCAAATGTCCACTCGAGCAAGTTCTCTAGCCGGCCTCAAAGAGGGCTGGTTGTTGGTTTCTCACATTTTCATGTTGGAATGCAAGGGATGTAAATCCGGGGCCGTGACACACAGATCCATGCTCCAACAAATGTACTCAATCACACATGTGTTAACTGTGTCAGTATCTTTCAGTTGCCAGAGGGGTGTGACGTGTATAACATCATAATGACTGACAACCTCATGCAAAGCAGTAGATGGTACCACCGGTGAACCTATCCCAACCTTGGGAGTGCATCCACACACACACACGCACACACACACACACACACACACACAGCCTCAAGGCTTATCGTCCTCAAGACCCATGGGCACCACGTGCACGAGCGCTGTAGCGGTGCAGGCTAAGACTGTATTGGGCCGGGCGCGTGACCATGCTCAGCAGGGGATGCGTCGCCCTGCATAGCTGCCCTGCGGGGAAAGCTAGTTAACCATCGCTCGCGGGCCTCGTCGAGGAGGGTCATGCTCTCGACCCCCTCAGCAGGTCGCTCTCGAACCCCCTCGCCAGGTCGCTCTCGAACCCCCTCACCGGGGCCTGAGTAGCGGCCACATCCTAGCCGTAGCCCAGCGACAGGGTGGCACTGAAAACTCAAACAAATCAATCAATTATAAGCAAAGCTCCACCACGCAACTCCCGGATCATGACACTCTCATGGGAAAAAATTTCCTTTAATTATTTAATAGCATTACAACAATACTCTATTAGTTTATGAGAAGCATTAATATTATCCATGTTCTTCCTCAGCAGATGAATTCCACAAATCCCAGCTCGACAGTGAGAGAAAAAAAAGACTAATGCCTTAATATGATAGGTGGTTAATTGCTTTCGCTTGGGTATTTACATGTGTGCAGGAAACCTGGGACTACGTCCACGGATGATGTTTTCCAACACTCCCACTATGTACACGTGAATGCATACGCGATAGGATAGCCGTACTTCTATGCCACTTTATTAAAATAGCTCTTGCGCTCGGTGAGGGTCACTGTGGTTTCTTCAGAGTGATTCCATGAGCCAGATGGCGCACAACACAAAGACTGATTCCGGTTTCTTTTTCTCCTTCTCAGAATAGCAGAGGGTCTTGTAAAGTAGGCGGGGGTGTGTGGGGGGTCCAAGTAAAATCTAATTTCCCATTTCCACACACGGCCCACAGCCCACAAAATATACCAGCTGTAGTGATGATGACTCTCGCTCCTCCGTGGCCATTTAACATCATGCTTGCGTGTGGCCATGAAACGTTCATAACAGTGACATACAATGACATACTGTATGTAACAACGTCACCCGTGACACACATGACCATCTTCCATTTATCTTTCTCATTCACTTCAACTGTTTAGGATGTATTTGATTTAAATGACTGTGGTCTGTAGAGAAGAAGGTCCATTGGGAGTTGTGTGACGAGAGAAGACATCCGGTCAATGACTGGCCATTTAATTCACACACACACACACACACACACACGCACACGCAGAAGTTATTACAGATGAATGCATGAAGTGTGTATATACTGTACATACTAGCTTAAAAAACAGCACACAAATATTGAATGGGTCAGCAAAACATTCAAATGAACAAATCAAGTCGAGTCTCCCAAACGGCACGTAAGTATGTTTGAATGCACAATGCACATGCATGTGCAGAAACATCTAACACCATCCAGGGGTCTCTCTATGTGAAAGTGTTAATGTGCCCCGCCCCCCCCGAGGAGCACTGATCTCTTTGAGTCCAGGGTCAGTAGAGCCATCATCTCAAACCAATGTATTAAAAATCAGTCTATACCCTCTCTCTCCCCGTTATAAATATATATTTCTCTTCCATTCTGAGCCAGGTGACACATGGGCTGCACAACCATTGGCAGGAGCCTCCGACACAGTTTGACACATTGGAAGGAGATGATTGTCACCGTAATCGGATACAGGGTGAGACAGTTGCTGGCTAGGATTCACATTAGGCCGTGAAATGATTTCCTGCTGTCATAGTAGGAGTAAAGTAGGTTAAGGCATGGATGTTGTGAGTTGAGTGTATTGCTTATTTTTTAACATGATGACACTCAAATATGAATCATGCTAGAATTTTGTGAAACTCATATGGACCCATATGAGCTTAGTTATATCTCCATTTGCCAAAATACATTTGCCAAAATTTAAAAAAATTGGATGGGTGCTATGAACAATAAGTCAATACTAATAAATACAGTCAGCTAGGTGCCTATAGATCACTGCCATGTTCTTTCCCTGTATTTATTGATTTTCATTGAATTGATCACAGTGCTTTCTCCTATGTGAAGGGGAGCATGCACATTTATGCAATAGTAGCATATACCTTTGTTGTTAACAAATCCAAGTTTTGTTGATTTCCTGCCTGGTCTTGCCCTAGACTAGTGTTGCAGACAAATGTCCTACTATGCCTACTTGTATTTGGTTGCTTGTGCTTTCTACCTGTGCAATCCGCTATCACTGTTGCTCGGTCGGTAATTGATTTACTCACACGTTCCCTGGCTTCTGTGCTCATTTGGTACCGCCATGAGGTCTGAGCATGAGAACAAAGGGCTTTGTGCAAAAACAGGTGGTCGGGTGAAGGTCAACCCTATACAGGATCATCAAAGTGTGTCTTCCTTGGCAGCGGTAAGGAACCACATCCTTTGATCTTCACCTTTCAGTGGACAGCAGAGGCGAAGCGCTGCTCTCTGTGCTTCTGCTCTTGTGTTTACTCTGCCTAAAAGCAAGGCTTTGCGTGAAAAGATTACATAATGGGTGATAAAAACAGGCAGAGGCAGAGGGAAAGTGGAGAGACAAAAGAGAACACTAACTAGTGACTGAGTGGGAGTGTGATGGGAGGTGCTTCTTAGAAAGAGTAGACATAGGTGAAGGGTTAGATGTGAAGGCAACAAAAAATACTTTGATGACAAAAGACATATCTGTTCAGGTTATTTATCATTAGCGATGTGCAAAGATCTGCTTTTAGACATGGGTGTACAAACAGAGAAAAGTACAGGAAAGTTGTTTTAATTATGCTTGCATTCACAGAAGTCTTGCACAGACAACTGACTACAATAGATAGTTGGCAAAAACTGGCATTTTTCATTGTTAAAGAAGAGCACTATTCTCAAGAGCATTTTTATGAGACACAGTGCAGTTTTCATGTGCAATTTTTCACTTAACAGCTGTCTGCTTTTGTCCGTCTGCCCGCCCCATGCCAAACTCATCTGTCTCTGTGCCTGCCTGTGATATATATATATATATATATATATATATATATATAGTCAGGGCTGTCTCTATGGGGGGAAGCCCATGTCTCCCACAGAGACAAACTAGTGAAGTGATGTAGAAATAACGGCCCTGTATTCCTCTCATAAATTGATGACTGAGTAAGAGGAAAAGG
>OMKN01022906.1:9899-23795 GCA_900302345.1 Melanonus zugmayeri | reverse complement strand
GTTATATTGCGGTTGATGTTGAAGTAAAAATTGATTTGGCAATGGTAGGTAGTGCCCCCCCCCCCCCAAGATATTTATGTATTTATTCATTAATTTGTAGTCAATAGGGATGGGGATCGAGACCCGGTTCTATAAGGACCCGATTCCATATTTCTCAAAACCCGAAAATCAATAAGGTCCGAGCTTATTGATACTGCTATCAAGACTAGCGGATCCAATAACAATACGTTTTTAATTCAATTGAATTGCCTGCCTTCGAGTCTGAACACCGCCAACTCCGGCTGCCGTTGCGGGACAATCATCCTCCACCCAAGGTACGCATGGTGCGCGCACCCCAACTTCATAGCAAGTCCCGTTCATTGACAAGAATAATCCAATTGATAATAATCCATAAAGGTGCGACAGGGTTTCCCACATCTGTGTATAGGTGAGGCCTCCGTTAAACGACCGACCCCCTCTACAAACAAATGAACTTTTCACAATATGACGACAATGTGTGCGTCCGTTCATGTCAGCATCTGCATTCAATTTGACCAAAAAATATAGGCTACTATTATACTATTATATAATATAGGCCTCTATGTTATATACTATAACATAGGCTAATATAATACACCGTAATTAATATAATAGGCCTACATCTATGAAATCAAACAGTGACGGAGATGGACAACTCAGTTAAGTCTGATTACGCACAGTGTTCACATCCGATCATGACAAAACCCCACCGATAAAGAGACTGTAGAAATGTTTCACTGATTAAAAATGTAAAATACATGTGAATAATGCAGCACCCTTCAGTTTAATAGAACAGCAAAAATGCATGACAAGTAGAAAAGTATGGATAGTGGTGCCGATAAAGACTCGGATCGTTAAGCAGTCTCGAAAATGGTATCAATAAAAATTAACAATCCTCATCCCTGGTAATCAATAAAAGTAAGTCAATAACTCAATAAAAATGTTAACAGGTAGCTTTGAGTTTGTAATCTCTGTGAAATTGTGAAATTGTGCCAGGTCTAGCTGGAATACGAAGTAATTGCCGATGGGGCACGTGCAACTGTCAGCATTTCTCTGACTTTAATTCCCGTTATAGTGGTACAGAGGACTGGAGCGTAGAGTCAGGATTTAGAGGGAAAACTATTATGTTGCAGGCTGTTTCTCTGCAATGAAAGAAACAACTTGGTCCAAGACCATCAACAGAAATGGACAAGTCGACTAAATTATCCATTGACAACAACTTAATTGCATACAGTATATCCACTTTGCCTTCAAGCTTAGCGTTAGCTGTGAGGTCTTTATTTTCTTCAGGGCTCAAGTTGGAACAGGATCGTGATCATGTGATCGGGCCGCATCATGAGCTTGAGTTCCTTCAGGGCACTTCCACGTGTATTTTTCCTTTGGAGATTTTTTGGTTGTCAAAGAGAAATATTATGAAATATATTTATAACGAAAAACCAGCTGAAGGCAGCACAAGCAGTAAAGCAAGAACAACAAAAAAGTGTGAGAGTGGGGAACCAGAAGGTTTTCCCTGAGCTGGTCCAGAGGTTTTACGTCCCCTTAGTGGGCGCAGGGGAGCGAAAAGAGAGGGGTTTCACAGCAGGGATGCTGGGACACGCTTTACGGTCCATGAAAGCAGAAACTCACAGGAGGACTTCAAGATAGTAAAGATGACATTGAGAAGAGTCTTAAAGATCTTTTGTGGTTCACTTGTTCGTTTGCTTGACTTCTGGGGACTGCATTGTTGACAAGGACTGTCTTTTTAGAAGGAAATTTAATATTTATATAAAAATGAATGAAGTAGGGGCATAAGATGTGTCATTAGATCAAAGTGGTCAAGTCTACTGTGACAAGTAGTAGATTAATTAGGTTAATTTGTGTATCTTAAACTGAACATGAATCAATACAGTAAAATATTAAAATAGCCACCATAACACCTCAATTCAAAATGGCACAGGACACGACACAGCAACCAATCACAATCCCTGTACAGCACATCGAATGTCCAACTTTCCTAACTGATAACTTTAATTAATACTATGTAAATGAGGATACATTACAGTTTGTTCCACCTTCATCATCAACACTCGGTCAGAAATAAATAATTTAAAATGATTGACATTGAAGTGTGTTGACATTGAAGTGATCATTAAAATGTAAAACATTTTGAGTCAGCATTAAAATTATATTTGTTCCCCAGACTAGGCTGAAGTTCATTGATTCATAATAAGCTGTATGCTTTAACAAGAATGTTTTAATCATTTGCTAAAACTCTGATTTGATTTGATTGACATTTTGAAAAAGTCCACACACAGTGTCAGCATAAAATGTATTTTATTTTTACAAGCATATTTTAGCTTTATGTTACAAATTATCTTTTTCAGTTCATGACTAAATACAAAACAGTCATATATCCACAACACAACATGCAGTTTATGTTGCATCGCAGGAGACAGCGGTTTTTCTATTACAAAACTCACAATGAAACTCCAAAGATGTTTTCAACCTATCGCACAATGTGTCTTAAATGCGATAAAACGAACACTGCCTGTGCACAAAATCATTCATCCGTGAGGCAAGCTGAACAGCTTTTTCTACATCACATAATACTGGCCTTTCTGGTGGGAAAACCGTCTCCACTGCTGTTTTGTTGAGTAGATAAAGAGCTCCAGCTGAATGCTTTGGCAAGACAAGCCTTTGGGCAAACTATTTGGGACAATCTCAACATCTATGGAGAATACAGGGAGAAAACCGTGTCGTTGTTGTTGTTGTTGTATTGCAGCTTGTACAGGTCTGATCCCATATTGCATAATGCTTCATCTGTTTCATCCTGCTGATACTGAAGTCACTCTCAGCAACTGGGATGTTGTCTTTGTGTATAGAGTTGCAGTGAGAGACAGAGAGAGAGAGAGATGATGAGAGAGAGAGAGGGTGAGAGAGCAAGAGAGAGAGAGAGGCAGAGAGGGTGTGAGACAGGGGACAGCAATAGGTTGAGAGAGAGAGCGAGAGAGAGAGAGCGAGAGAGAGAGAGAGAGAGGAAGAGAGAGGGGTGAGAGAGGATTTCCAAAGGCATAGTAAATGGCGTGAGAGAGGAGAGTGAGTGGGGGGGGGGATCAGGGATCAGAGTATCAGGAAATGTCACAGCAAGGATGAAGGGATCACACACTCTCCGACGTGGCAGGAAAGGCAAGAAGGAACACACTCACACACTCACACACACACAAACACACACACACACACACACACTTGAGCAAGGTGACTTTGCTCAAGTGCACATCCCATGGCTGGAGCGCTCTGTAAAACGGCACGTTATAAAATGGATGGAAATTGCATGTACACCATTAATAATGAATAAGTGATGAATCGGTTGTATTTGACATTCAGACTGCAGAACGAATAGATTGTTAAAAACTATTCTTCTCTGCCTCTGGATGACAGCACCTGTTGGACAAGTCACATGATTTCAGCAGGTACAACTTTATGCACTGCCTGGATGTGTGTATACAGCAGACCAAGATAGAGATATCAGGTGGGGAGCTATTCATATCAGATATACAGTATGAATCATACTGTACCTGCTATCTATAACTGATATGATCCGATGTGTAAAGTAGAAAATGTTAAAAAGATGATCTCTACCCACTTTATCCTCTTCATCCCTTTTTTCACAAGTAGGACGAATGCTAAGAATATATGCACTCACTGTATTATAAGTGCTTTGGATAAAAGCATGGATTGGCATACAATATAACTGGCATTATTAAAATAGTCCAGAAGATAACTCCCAGAAAATCTATTCAAATGGTGGAATATGTGTAGATACTATGTACAGAGCTTAAATGCTTAGCCGGTGGCAAAATGTATGAAATGAGAAGAGCGGAGTGAATGACAATAACACATTCACATCCCCTTGATCCCAAATTGAATCACACTGCCTCATGACCCGCCCCCGGCTGCTCATTGGCTCAAAACATCCTCATCACAACAAGACAGATGTCATGCGGAGGAGACGAGGATGAAGCACAAGACAGTATATCATTGAAAACAACCACAGAAGTTTGGCAGAACTTTATCTCTGCTATGAACAGAGAAATGGTGTGAAGCAAAACGAATGAAGCTTTCCCCATCACAGGGACTTCAGGCAATCTATTACTTGATTGACAAACTATGTAATTCGATGGAAGACTCTACCATCACCCCGGATGGTAGACTTGGACACCTCCCTCGTGTGAGGGCATGAAAGCTCACTTTCCCTGACAATAAATTGTTGTATAATAATATAATCAAGCTGATTAGACTGATTAGACTCTGGGGCTGGGTGAGGCTGCACACCTGTGGTGCATTGGGTAATTGAGGCACACAGGTTAAACCAGCCATCAGCACACACACTCGAGAGGAGCGCAGACATGTCAGCAGGACACCACCTGCTCTGCCTACAAACCATTGTTCAAACTCTGCAATAAACCGGTTTTCAACATACACCCCTGTCCTGGTTGTCGTCGGAGCCCAGGAAAGCCACTTCAGTGGCAGGTAGCAGGGAGATCTGCTACAATATGGTTTCATATTATATACTGCACAATGGGTTGCGGACAGGTTTTTGATTTATTCCTGGCTGTGGTACTTCCTGTGCTGCAATGCTTATGTTGGAATATTCCAGCTTCCTCCCTCCTACTTGAATAAAATACGTAAATCGGTCTCATTTGTGCAACTTGAGCGTCTTGTCCTGCCGTTGTGTGTTTCTTTATAAAACGTCCTAGTTTGGCTGTTGCGTGTTGACATGAGTCTGCAATGACTTTCCTGACCTTGAAATGATGCTGTTAGTCTGTGAGGATGATAGGCGGGCTGCCATTGCAGACGAAAAAACTGTCTGTAATTTTCTGGTGCAGTGACTTTACGAGGCAGTACAATAGGACAATAGCATCTGTCCTCAGCCTGGGGGATAGTTTAGCAGTGCCCGTTCAAAACGGGTCTGTTCAGAACGGGCCGGTTGCTTGGCCTCCGGTTTTGCTGCTTGCAGTGTTCCATCCAAACAACTTCACACTTGATGCTGCACTTCCTTGGGTCCTCAGCAACACACACGCCAAGTGTGAAGTCGATCGGATGAACGGTTCTCGAGAAATGCGAAGGACACATAGACAGACAGAGATTCCTTCCTTTAGTAGAGAGATTAATTGATAAATGCCCTATATAAATGCATTATGCAATCCGTGATCTGCTTTGATGAGGATTCCAGCCCGTGAGTGTGATTGCCAAATTAATTAGAAGCGTTGTTGGCTTGGTCCTGCAAAACATAGATTGAGCCCTTGGCATTTATTTGATCTCTCTATAACATCTGGCCGAACCAGAATGAGAATTTCACTAGGATTACTATGTCTACACTGCATCCGATTACCATTTCATGGTCAGATTACAGAAAAAAACATCCAGTAAACCACAAAAAATGGTTTATGATGGGCGTTACATTAGATTATGGATGGTTTTCTGCTAGGGTGGAATATTTACTCCACAGGTTAGAATACTTTATTGATCCCCCTGGGGGGCATTCAGGTGCTACATCAGCAGGTACAGGACACAGAGCCCATGCTAACAAGATGTATATATGCTGAATACAATTCAGAACACAATGAGACAACTCTCCAACAGGCAGGACATGTAG
This sequence comes from Melanonus zugmayeri, assembly GCA_900302345.1. Lineage (NCBI taxonomy): Eukaryota > Metazoa > Chordata > Actinopteri > Gadiformes > Melanonidae > Melanonus > Melanonus zugmayeri. The sequence goes on along the minus strand of OMKN01022906.1, from coordinate 18,142 downwards.
GCCTACCCAGCTTTTCAAAAACACTTGAAAAGAGGAAGTCCGCTGAGAAGGCCGCAATGTGGCAGAGCGTTCAACGTCTATTACCGCCACCACAATGTGTGACTACACCGCATGAATATAAATGAGTCTGTGTACAATATTACTGGCGGCTCATGTGTCATGAAAGCATTTGTGTGGAACAATAAGTCACGCGTGTCTTCACATACATCACCACCACGTCAGCCAGCTTTGAGAAGAACAATCGAGGAGGAGGAGGTGAATGATCAACTTTTGCATCAACTTTTGGGGAGAGAAAACAAACAAACACAATCAATGATTCATTTCAGTACTAGAGATACTCTGACTCATACAGTATTTTACTACTTCTCTACGTGGGACTCACACAGACCTGTCTTTGTGTAACATCTATATGTGAAATGGGGCTACTGTGGAGGTGTCAAACAACCGGTGCCTTTATGGAATAGGACATTCATCGAAAAGCCTCCTGAGAAACGAGACACGTCCCACGGGACCAACGTTCCCTGAAGTCACTGCTCAAAAGCTTCGTTCTGCGTGGCTGTGTTCAGGCGTTCACATTCATCTCTGACCATGAAGGTCAAGAGTGGCCATGTTTCTTGTCTTTGAGTAACAGTAAAGCCCAAATACTGACCCACAACTCATCTCACACACACACACACACAGAGCGAGTTTCAACATGCCATTCACGTTGTCACCCAGTTAATCAAGACCCAGTCTTTTTTTAGTGGCCCCGACTGACATGTTTGGTCGATTCTCTCGCTCTAAGTCCACAATGATTGATTAAGACAGTGCCGCCATGGCCATCAGACGTACTTCTTGTTCACACACACAGAGGACAGTTGGACAGAGGGCTGGCATTGACAGAGGGCGTCACTTACTGTATTTGATTGAGATGGTTCTCAACTGTTCTGACGGAAGAAAGTTTGTCACACGGTGAACACTGTGGACAACATTCTTAGCAATATGTTACAAGGGTAATACAAACCTATTTTTGCAATTGTCAGTTGGTTAAAAAACAAAAAAAAAACAAATCATTTTAGCACAGATAATACAAAAAATTTATGTTTTTTTCTGGTCTTTTGGCCTGAAGTGATCACTGTATCATTTTTTTGTATTAATTTCTTGAAACCAAAGATGTAAGACACATAAGTCAGTTTGTAAGCAATGTAGACCAATTGTTTTTGTACCAAGACTGATGCATTTGTGGTGTCCTGTATCATAGACAGAGCTGAACCCCACTCACTAAGCAAAAATAGCTGCTCACAAATCCCCCCAGACAGCTCTAACACAAGGCTAACATGACTACCTTCCCAAAACTATACAACCATCCTAGAAATACAGAACTTCCTTTAAAGTGCAACACAGAAATGCATTTTTTCATCTGAACTTTCCTTGACCTCTTCACTGCCTTTACATTCAAACCACAGCTCAGCTTCACTCACTAGGGAACATTTCCTCTTTAAAAGGCTGGAGGGCTTAAAGACGTCTAACGTCTATACAGTACATATTATATTTATATGACTATATTATACTGTAGTCGAAGGCTTGGAAGCCGAGTGAGTGTGGGGAAGACGATAAGCACAGCAGGAGGGGGACCGGAGGGGAAAGGTCATCTCACATCCCTCCAACGTCATGACTGACTTATGTCCTCCTTCACCCATGACCTCACCGTCTCTCAGTCCCTCTGTCTCCACACATTCAAACCCAAAGCCTCTTCTGAATTCTGCCGCTAATGAGTGTCCTCACATCTCTCTGCTAAAGGAAGGAATCTCTGTCTGGCTGTATGTGCTTCGCATATCTCCAGAACCCTTCTGGTAAAAAAGTATTACCAGAACTGCATTCTTTCATCTTAGAAACATTGCTAAAATCAGACCAATGTTACGTCGCTTATCCACGCGTTCATATCATCTAGACTAGATTACTGTAATGCACTGTTCTCTGGTTTACCAAACTCCACTACGAAAAGCCTCCAGCTTGTGCAGAACTAGAACCAGAAAATTCGACCACATTACTCCTATTCTCTCCTCCCTCCACTGGCTTCCAATTAACGCAGATTTTAAGGTGCTATTACTTACCTACCAAATCCTACATGGATTAGCACCATCCTGTCTTTCACCATCCCATCTTATTATTCCCTATTGTCTTTCTCGGCCCCTCCGGTTTTCAGGAGCTGGCCTTCAATTCCAAAAGAGAAAAAGAAAATAAATCAGCAGGGAACAGAGCGCTCTCTTACCGAGCGCCCTATGAATGAAATTTTAATCTACCTCTTTACTCTCTCATTTGGCTCCTAGGAGTGTCCCTCAGCTCTCATTACAGCTAAATCGACCTGTTAGCCAGCCCTAGCCTACCCCTGCTACCGATAGGTACTAGACTAGAGGTTTTTCCTACATGTTCCTTGTCCACCCTGCCCTATCTAACCATAATGCTGTCTCTGTTTTAGTGTGTTGCTGCGACCATGACTGGATGCCTGGCCTCACCACCTGACAGCTACCAGCATGGCAGACCGTTCAACGTCTATTACCGCCACCACAATGTGTAACTATAGTGGATGAATATAAATTAGTCTGTGCATAATATTACTGGCGCTCATGTGTCGTTTGTGCGCCATTTGTGTGTGAGAGCATTCATGTGGAACAATAAGTCACACATGTCTCCACACACATCACCACCACCTCAACCAGCTTTGAGAAGAACAATCCAAGGAGATGAATGATCAACTTTTGCATTTTTGGGGAGAGAAAACAAACTTCACAATCATTCAGTACTACCAGCTTGCTCACCAGCCAGCACCTCATCACCATGGATAATACAAATTTTCAATTTTTTTAATTGTACTAAAAATGTTTGCTTGTATTACTATGTACATGTATATCAATGATGACACCCGTTGCACTCCTAACCATCCCTGGAAGGAGGGATCCCCCACTCTGTATTCCTTCTCAAGGTTTCTTCCTGGATCATTAAGGGAGTTTGTTCTTGCCCTCTGGGGAGCTAACAAATCTGCTTAAAGTAGGATGACAGCACATACACTCTTTAGTAGTCTATGGGATTCCACAGCAGTCCATGTGCGATATTTTAAGGATTAACACTGACTGAGTTGATTGAGTTGCATATGTGCTGGTTGTACAAATGTAGAATTTATCCCAAGGTTATTGTGAATAATGTAACTATAGAAATACATTCCTTACATGCCACAGAGCGTTTTTTTCTCTGCAAACATGAGAACCCCCATCACCCTCCCTCCATATCAGACACCAGGATAATGGATGCAGTGTGAATATTTTACAAGTAATTATCCATAGCACGGTGCATCCAAGGGGGTCTCAGCTCCGCTGGAACATTAGATTCTGCATTCATGTAAGCACTTTGGATCCTGTGTTTCAGCAGTGTGTGTTGGTGTGTTTACTCAGTCTGTGCACGTAAGCATCTTATTATCTGATTAAGCAAGCTCTGCTAATCGTTTAGCGGTCCACAATGTTCTCCTCCACCGCTCCGCTTTGGGCAAAATCAGCATCTTTTATTTATCACACAAATGTGATTATTCAATACAAAATATTTCGGATTCAAATGTCACTTTGCGATATTCAGTAAGTTGTCTTATGAATGAATAACAGTATCAATTAAAAGATGCCTCACTAATGAAGTCTGAAGGATTATCCACACCTCCTATTTGTGACTCATAAAAGTGAGTGAAATTACTTTTGTCTACTCCAGCCCACACATTTGTCTATTTTCTCCTGCCTGTAGTGCACACACACACACACACATACACACAAACACACACATACACACAGACACAGACAGACACGTACACACACATAGAAGCGTAAAAACAAACAAATGTCTGGTAACGTCAGTGTTAAAGCAATGACGCCTGAAGGACCTGAGCTAACACCATGGTAGGGCTGGGATATATTAGGCAGCAAGTGAACAGTCAGTTCTTGAAGTTGATGTGTTGGAAGCAGGAAAAATGGGAAAGCGTAAGGATCTGAGTGATTTTGACAAGGGCCAAATTGTGATGGCTAAACGGGTCAGAGCATCTCCAAAATGGCAGGTCTTGTGGGGTGGTCCCGGTATGCAGTGGTTAGTACCTACCAAAAGTGATCCACAGAAGACAACCAGTGAACCAGCGACAGGGTCATGGGCGCCAAAGGCTCATTGATGCACGTGGGGAGCGAAGGCTAGCCCCTCTGGTCCGATTCCACAGAAGAGCTACTGTAGCACAAATTGCTGAAAAGGTTAATGTGACGTTCACATGGAATCAGGCAGACGGTAGACGGCAGACGAACAACACCTTCGGGCAGCACGGAAAAAACAAACAAACAGTCCGACGGAACGGCAGGACGGCCGCATGACGATATGTTCCTATGGTGATGTTGTATTGTTTACAAAGAATGGAATAAAATATATACAATTATTTCATGTGTATTATTTTATGTAATTATTCTAGTAATGCATATAAAATGCAGCTTTCTCTTAATATTCTATTGCAAACTTAACATTAATGTTAAATTCCCTCCGAAACGTAAATTCCCTCCAAAATTTAAGGTCATTCATTAATGTCCAACACAGATAGTGAAAGGAGAACTGATCATATTATTCCAGGTGTTGTTGCACCAAAATGATCAGCTTCTCATCCAGATCGCCCATGTGTTCTCCTTGTCTGAGGGAGCTACGTCCGGTTGGACATTCTGTTGCGGAGGACGGCAAAAAGTTAAAATATTAGAACTTTAGATGGCAATGCTGTCTACCGTTACTGTTGCCAGTATTTTCTGCCGGCCTCACCTACTTTTACTGTCTGCCTGATTCCATGTGAACGCAGCATAATGCTGGCTATGATAGAAAGGTGTCAGAACACAGTGCATCACAGCTTGCTGTGTATGGGGCTGCGTAGCTGCAGACCGGTCAGAGTGCCCATGCTGACCCCTGTCAGCATGGGCACTCTGCTGACAGAGTGCCCATGCACTCTGTCAGCACCTACAATGGGCACGTGAGCGTCAGAACTGGACCATGGATCAATGGGAGGTGGCCTGGTCTGATGAATCACGTTTTCTTTTACATCATGTGGATGGCCGGGTGTGTGTGTGTCGTTTACCTGGGGAAGAGATGGCACCAGGATGCACTATGGGAAGATGGCAGTGGCTTCTTTCAGCAGGATAATGCACCCTCCCTGTCGTTCACCTCGTGAAGGTCAAGGCTTGGCCTCCAAATTCCCCAGATCTCAATCCGATCGAGCATCTGTGGGATGTGCTGGAACAACAAGTCCGATCCATGGAGGCCCCACCTCGCAACTTACAGAACTTGAAGGAGCTGCTGCTAACATCTTGGTGCCGGAGACCACAGGACACCTTCAGAGGTCTTCAGAGGTGGAGTCCATGCCTCGACGGGTCAGAGCTGTTTTGGTAGCACAAGGGGGACCTACACAATATTAGGCAGGTGGTTTTAATGTTGTGGCTGATCAGTGTACATCAGCATAGCTCATGTCAAGGTTACCCCCCCTCCACCCCCCGCAACCTTCATATCACTGCATATAAACTTCATATCTCTGCAGTTGTTTCTGGAAAGCAATAGTAACAAAAAAAAACATTTTGGCAGCATACCCAAAGGGCAGATGCTCTTCAATATTGCATGCACTCAGCAGGCGCTGTAGCCGCTACCGCAGTGTGGAGGCAGACACTGGTTTGCATCCAAGTTGTTGTCGCATCCCAAAATGACCGTTAAGCCCTTCACACAGCTATTCATATTTACTAATCCAGCCTCTTAAAGAAAATCAATTAGGCTGTTTTTTGCATCAATTATTTTAACTGATGTTCTGTATTGCGCTGCTGCATTTTGTTCAATTACACGAGAACGGAAGCGTCGTAACCAAGCCAAAAAAAAAGCTTTCCCTCACAATGATTTGGTTTGAATGGTTTGATATGATTAATTAACAGAGCTGATTTAAAAGGCTTTTAAGTCGATCCCTACCCATGTGGTACACTTGCAGCACAATGCCTCTGTAAACGCCACATAGCGGAGAACTAATTCCAGGAGTACGCCCGTGTGTGTGTATGGACAACATTGAACGTTTCACACAAAAGGAAACGGTCTCTCCTTGCGCACGCAGGCTTCTACCGACGCCTCTGCACCGACGTGGAACACTAAAGACAATGTGAAACACATCGGGTGGAGCGAGACAATGGCCGCAATTAGCTCTGCTGCCGTGTCCCTGCGCTGCTCGCTAGCTAGAGCAACACATTTGATCTCCAGGTGGCCAGCGCCTTTACATCCTATTATAATTGGCGCAGTTTCATGTTTCATGTTCTCAACTCCCACGGCATGGCTGCGTAGAAGAACTGTGCGCAGGGCCCTGTACGGTAACAGAGCGGCACCGTCCGCCCCGTGTGACGTTCGGTTTGTTTGTGTTTGCTTATGTGGATACATTTAGCCCTTTGTCCCACAGCAGGGGACATTGAACACGCTCCAGAGCTTCACTCCGACCCCTATTCCAATGCCACGCTTGTCTGCCTCCCCTCGCATTATCATCCCCTGGCTCCGTCTATCTGGGTGGCCGCCAGTGGCGTTCTCTGGGCGTCTTTCAGATTTGGAGAATCTCCAAAAAAGCCCGTCAACCGTTCTGTGGCTGCTGCGTCGTTTGTGCCGCTAGGCTCTGCTGGGACGACACAGGGAGGTAGTAGCGTTATAATCCCCCAGAATGTGTCTCTCCTCATCCATGGTGATGAGTGGTTATCTACAGAACACTCAAACTCACAATTTAAGTCAACACTGTTATAGAAAATAGAAAGTTACTGACTCAGTTGAATTCACATTTGGTATAAAAGTATTTCTACAAAAGTATACAATATTGACAATGGTTTATTATGTAAATGTGTTACACAAATTGTATGCAAACATATGTCAAATCGCTTATAAAAAGGGGCATTAATTAATTAAATTGATCATATTTATCATATGGCAATATCATATTTAAATAAAAAAAATTATCATTTCCATATAAGAAAAAAGGACATTCAGCCGCAGACTTGTCTTCCAGTATTTCCCTTAAGTTAGAAGGAGCTCTCCATCTCCGTGACCGTCCCATTGGTCGACTCCTGGCCAGGCTTAATGGGCAGTGACAGCCCCACCGACAGCTCTAGCGTGTCGCCGGGACACTGGACCAGCACCTTGTTGATCTTGTTGATCTTGGCGAAGCTCTGACTGATGTCCACGAAGGTCTTGTTTTTGGTCTCGGGGAGGACGGCGTAGAGGTAGGCGGCGCCCATGACGCAGACCACCGCAAACACCAGGAAGGTGTATGTCTGCAGCGTGGCCTGGAAGACAAGGAGAAGAAAACACACACATGTGCACGCACGCACACGCACACACACACACAGGGGAACAGTCAGACTCAAGAGAGATCCATTCATGTCCTGTTCTTGAACCATATACTGTATTTCTTCTATGATAAAACCAACCAAAAAATACATAAAGATGAACCACTGCAAGCATGCAGAGAAATTCTGATCCTACATGTCACGGGGTGAGCGACAATAATTCAAATTCAGGATGACAACGGTACCCGCTGTCGAGGGAAGGCTCTATTGTCAGTTGATACGTCACCTTCCTTCATCCCCGATTCTTTTTGATGCTTAGCGGCATCAAAAGGAACTTCTCCACACAGAAACCTTTTCTTTTCTCATCCCTTCCCTGTGCCAAGATTGCAGAAAAAAGCATCTCTATTTTACCAATTATTTTAGTCTCTTTGATTTTTTTTTGGAATAAAAACAAAAGGTTGGTGACAGAACCAAAAGTGCACTCTAAATGTGTTATAAACTTAATGGGTCATATTTTGTTGCTAGATCTGTTCGCTAAGTGGGCAATGCTAGTAACTGCACAAATATTAGACTAAAATCAAGTACATAGAACACTCTTGGATGTCTAATAGATTGATGGGCCACTTGATCAAAGAAAGAAATAGGTGTTGGCACATTTTCTAGGGTAGCAATAGATAGCAAAAAAGTGAACTCAGCACTTTTTTTGGGGGGAAAAAGCTAAAATCATTGGAGCATGCGCTGCCAATCATAGAGATTAGTGACAATGTGTAAAAAAAAAACAACAGACAGATGACCTCCAGAGAGAGAAAGAGAGAGAGAGTAAAAGAGGGAGAGGGAGAGGGAGAGAGAGAGAGAGAGGGAGAGAGAGAGAGAGAGAGAGAGGGAGAGAGAGAGAGAGAGAGAGATATGGGG
>OMKN01022898.1:0-10798 GCA_900302345.1 Melanonus zugmayeri | reverse complement strand
GGGGGGGGGGGGGAGACGTCGTCTGTGTGTCCACTCGCGGTGTTCACGGGTGCGGCTGACGTGACTGGGCCGGCGAGGTCACGAGGTGACGCGGTTCAGCGGAGGAGGCGACGCTCGTGTCGACGTGTCCCTCTTCACATTAAAAGCCTTTTTAAATTCTGTCTGTATAGACGCGTCTCATCACAGGCGCAGTCGGCTCGGCTGAATGCGTTCGGAAAAAATAAATAATAATACACGAGGACAGATGTAGGCCTACGCAGACGGAAGCGGAGGGTGTGACACCCAGCGTCACCCACCCTTCATGTGGATCGCTGGCTAAACAGAAATGTGCTTAACAAGAGCATAGATGAGATGGAGACATTTTTCCCCACACACATTTTTAACGTCAAACGTTTTCCGCTCAACGTGAGATGCTCTCTGGGGTGATCTATTGTTGTGTATAGTATCACCGTGTTCAATCATTCAGTATACCTCACTGCAGTGCTGCTGCTGTGGCTTATGGTTGTACAAGTTGTGATCATTTATGCATCAAACACTGAAGAAGAGCTTTGTTCCTTTTTAAAACAATCAATGAGCCGCCAACATCGCGTTATCAATTTTTCACTTGAATACAAAAGCGTTACCTTTTTACCTTTAATAGATGTAGGATTATTTTCAAGTCCTTAACAGCCAGGCTAGTCTCTATACTGTGTGAAGTATGAGTAGGAGACCACCAATCACATCGTCTTTTCCATTTCCATTTTCCAATTAATTCTATTTAACTGGCCTTGTTTCTGTTTTTTATTATGTTGGTCCAATTCTTTCCACTCATTTTGTTTGTTCCAGTGGACTAGTTAATAGTCCCCTTTGTCCTGTTTTTTCTTGCTCCGTCGGCTCCTACTTGGCAAGATGAGCTCTTTCACATTAGGCCTACAATGTTGTTGGGTTTTGTTGTTGTTGTTGTTGTTGTTGTTTTTATAAATAATTACTAGTCTGGTTCCAGTTAGCCAAATAGGTTTTTGTTAATGAGAAGGCTTGGCATTTGAAAACTGGTCTACCTCCAAAAAATGAGTTTAATTCAAAGAGTGTGTGCGTGTGTGTCACCTGGGCTTCCTCCCATAGCTGTCGCTGAGAAGCACTTCAAGCTCGTCTTTTCAAGCAACAACCAACGAATAGCAGGTGTGTTCTGCCCCCTACCGGTAGTAAAGTAGATGTACTCATTAATCTGATTAAATATGAGGGTTGTCTATAAAGGTTCATGACACATTCTCTATGACTACTAACTTATTTTAGAATTGATTCATCAACATATTCATGGCATTCATATGTGGTTTTACACTCATCATTTCGTCAACTTCAACTAGTCATCTGTCAAAACAAGTGTGTCTCCCTATATAACCACCTCATAACAACCAACCCATTTTCCACAACCTGCAACATATTCTCTTCTGCAACCTACAGAAGAGAATATTCTAGAAGTTATGATTATTAATTTCTAATGTAAGTTCATCTCATTGCTCAGTTTCACTATATATAAAAAAACTACATGGTTTGTCTTCATGTTGACAAGTGCATAATGTGCTTTACATAGGAACACGCGTGTAGCAGTCGAGCCTGCTACACGCCACCGTAGTGGCTGTTGTTGGGCTCCTCAGGACACGGGTGGATGTTGTGTAAACTGCTTTATTGCAGGGGTTGAGAGATAGTCTATGCAGGCAGAGCAGGTGGTAGATGCTTGACATGTCAGCGCTCCTCTTGAGTGTGTGTGGTGATGCTGGTTTAACCTGTGGGCCTTGATTACTCGATGCACCACAGGTGTGCAGCCTCACCCAGCCCCAGAGCCAGGTGAGGCTGCTTAAACCAGCCACCAACCACACACACTCCACAACGAGTTCCTAGATTATCATCCTCCATGGATACCAAGATGTCAATATTTGTCAAGTGTGTTCTCCATCTGCCCACTTATGAGTGTTATTGGCACCAGCAACACCACTGTTTAGATGATTTGAGGAAGCTCAATATTTGTACAGAGTGGGGAATATGGATGTATTGATTCATGCTCAATTAGTGAAACATTCTTTATACTACAGATAATACAATACTGCTTTTATGCGTCGGCAAACAATACCTAAAAAGAAAGGGATAGGCTACATGAAAAATAGAAAGGTAAAAAAGGACAAATTGTGGATTGTTTGTGCGCATCTGATCCGTGCAACGTGTAATATGCAAAACTAGTGTCCATAATTCAACAGAGGAAGAAAAGGTAATTCTTCTGAAAGTGTTCTGAAGATGCCTCAACTCCACAATGTCGAGGGCCGTCTAATGTCTAGTCCTTACCCCCCCCAATCCCCCCTCGTCTAGACACTTCCATTACTGACTTACCTCGCTTGAACCCCTGCTTGCAATCACTGTATCCCCCAGAAACTCAACCTGCAAACACTCGCAAGTGCCATAGACATCCAGGGATAACACACACACACACACACAGAAATCAATTTGGCATTTACAGAGACAGAGAACATGAACCAGCTTCTTTGTCTCAGTGGTGTCCTATTTCTGTCCCTCGCTAAGGGTTTTCAAGTCCTGCTGGTTCCTGTCTAGTGTGAAGTGTCCTCCATCATTCAAATCAGCAGGTGTATTAGGCTAACCACCGGTAAAAACTGGAAAGCATCTTTCTTTACTTTTGAAAGACATACAAAACGCATGCAAAAATTAAAAACTTGACAATGCTATTTTTGCTTGCTTAGATAAGTTATAAGATATGATAAGATGGTACAGATTAAGATTGTATGTTGCATGCATGCATGAATGCAACATACAGGGACCTTCCCCGACAAACCAATATGACCAGGTAAACATCATCATAAACATAAAATCATCATTGTCAGCAGCATTCAACCGTACCAAGTAAGAGTAAAGCCCTCTAATCCTACATGTACCAATAATAATAATAAGACAGGGCCACCTTTCCATCGGGATCCAACCTGTGTGGAAAACCAAAGGTTTTTACATGCCTTTGCTCAGAAACAGCAGTGCTATGTGTGTCCTGTTGCTATGGCAACAAGACTCCTGACATCATCATAGCAGCAGACACAAGGCACTCTTTCATTGCTGCTGATTATAGGTGAAGAACACATACATACACACATACACAACATAGGATTTAGGATTTCCTTTAGACAGCCAAAATTATGCCTTCAGATTTTAGTAGTTTAGTTTGTCTGTGTTCATGATAAATTACATCGTAATTTGAACTGTTTAACACACACACACATGCTATCGATACAATATTGCTTTATGTTATACGTTTTGAGAAAGCAAGACATTATAGCAGAGATTGGCCACATGATGGCAGTGTTTAATGAGAAATAGCTGGCCCTTCACATTTACTTGTCTTCAGTTAATCAGGTTCAGTTTACATTTTAAATCAATTGAATGTTTTATGCCTGGACACTTCTTTGATGTGTTTATTTCAGAAAAAATGCTGAACCAAACTCACGAAGAGTTGCAGGCAGGTTGTGCAAAAATAAATATATATACAGTATATATATAGGAATATTTACAAGAAAATGTGCAGAGATAGTAAATAAATAATAACAACATCAAATATCAAATAAGAGAAGCAATATAACGTACTTCAAATGAATACCAAGAGAACCTATAGGTCAAACATTTTACAGACTTGTTTTAAACTAACATGCTTGCACTCAAATCACAAACCCAGCCTATATGATGCTAATGAAGACTTATATAATATGAAGAAAGGGAACGTGTTATCTGATTTAACACTGTATGTGAATTATGGATGTAAATTGTGAAAAAGACCATGTTAAATAGCAGGTGTGGCAAAAAAAACTACAAATCTGTTATATTTTATACTTAGTACAGCAGTTCAAATGATAACGATATGATTTATATGATTTCTGAACTGCCAATTTTAAATGTACTTACAATATAATGATCATTACTTAAGTTATCATGAAATGCTTTTCATGATTAAGTGTGATACATACACTAATGTTGTTTGTATGAACCATTAAATCAATAATCATCTATTTACTTTCCAATTAGCCAATTTAATATTTGCTATGCATACAAATACTTAGCTGTCTATCTTATTAATTGGCAATCAAGCCATCTTAGCATTTTATAATACTTGTAATGGAAATTGTAAAGACATTGTTATAGGCAAATGTTCCAAGGACAAATGGTGTGGCGTGGGATATTAATCCTAACAATGGAGGTCTCATCAGCAGCATATGCTTCTGAAATTAACATGCCTTATTTAGCAGACATCAGCCGATTAAGTACACTTTAGTCATTTATGCGCAATTAGTCGGATTAGCCGAGACACATTTTGTTTGAATTGTTAAAGATAATATGCCATCCCATCATCAGTGGCAGATAGAGATGTGCTCACTGACATATACCGGTACTACCAGCCAGTCGAGTGTCTCTGCTCATTTTTCAGGGTACATTGGACTTAAATGGATCTCATTTGCTGCTGTATGGGTGCAATCACTACCAGTGAAGTGAAGAGCTGACAGTTGGATCATAACACATTCTGTCCACATGTCCACCAAGCAAAGTGGATTGTCTCTCTGCTCTTCAACTTGTTTTCATCTCTCTTCTTTCCACTTCTCTCTGCACTCTGTACTTGTGAGTGGACCTTTTTAGTTTTTGTTTCTTCTTCCTGACTTCATAACCTAATTGAATGGAGAATAAATACTTTGTTGATTAAAAAAAACACATTAAAGTGTTAAAGTGTATTGGTTGTCGATGGATTCAGCAGGCATTCAGATTGTAAAATCATAAGTCTACTTCTTTGAAAAATGCTAAAATAAAGTGTCACAAGGCATATGCCATAGTCCCTTGAAAAATTATTATTATTATCTATTCATTTTGATTGAATTCTCCAATTATGTGGATGTATGAGTGGATGTATGAGTTCTTTCAATCTCCTAGTCCTTTTGTAACGTTATTATCGTGTACAAGAGAAAAAAACATGAAGACATCTTTAGTGATTGAAAACTGCAAGGTCTGAGCATAATGTCAGCTATTAGGGAAGAGTATTTATGTTTTTTAAAGTAGCCTGCTTCGGTCTTGGAGAGAGAACAAGTGTGTGAAATCAAGCAATCAACAGGAGAGGAGCAACTCTCTCTCTCTCTCTCTCTCATAAGTGTGTTGACAACTTGAATATAATACTACAGTGTTTCAATACCCCACACTTGATTCACACTTGAAACTTGCAGCAGTATGCGCTTCCATATACTGCGTGTGAGCATGCAACTGTATCTCACAAGCACAGGGCATTTCACTTGCATGGAACATTTCACATGCACTCAATCCACGCATGGGCAAAATGCAAGCATTTGTGGGGTATGTGTGCCCTTCAACATGATCAACAACATGATGATCTTTATGTTGATACCAATCATGACATTGGCAAATGATCCAGTGTGAGTATGCTCTTAATAAGTCATATTATTTTGCATCTAAGTTAGGATACATGCTTACTATAGCAAACATATGTCTTGCCTTCCAAATCGACTCATTGACCATCCCTGTGGAATAAAAGGCAAACCAGGACCAGTAATGTTTGACTTTCTCCAATCGATAATTCCTCTTTGATTATGTTTGTTTGGTCTCAATAGCAAATAAATAAATAATGAGAGCAATGTTAAATTGGTCAAGGAGCATCACTTTTATTCTGCCCTCACTGTCTGTCCTGAGCACAGCTACGCAGATAGCGAACTCTTCCACAAATCACACGAGATTTTTATTGACGCTTTCATGCCAATGTAGATGGAGTAAAACTGAAAAAAAAAAACAAGACTGAAAAGAAAAACAAGACTGAAAAGAAAAACAATGATGGATGGATTCAGATTTAAAGTAGATAATATACATGTGGATCTGACACAAATTAACAAGGGTGAAGCTTAACTCTCTCTCTCTTTCTCTATAATTAGAGCAAAGGAATCCTATTGGTTACAAGCGTGGTCACAATAAAGAGAGCAGCCAACACACTTTGATTCCCAACAAGTGTTGGGGAGCAAGATGACAGAAAGATCATAAAACAGCAGCAGTTCACATCTAAAGTGAATGTGAAACCTTTACTTTTTTGGATGTTGCAGAAAAGTTTGTACACTGCTACGCTGCTACGTCTGTGAATCCATGTTTACCGCCTCACCCGCTCTATCAATTATTCAACACAGAAGCTGTGTGAGGATTTGAGGGGCCCAGCAGGGACACCTCCTTTTGTTTATGAAGGACTCCTATGCGTAAACATGAGGCTATGATAGATGATATCACAGCTCAATAATCTATCCCCACGGTGTACACTTCATAACTTAACATCAAATGACAGGATACGCTCAATGTAGGGAATCCACTCTCATAGAGTTTGCTTCTTAACCCAACGTTTCATAACATTTTTAGAATATTGGTGAAAAAAATACTGAAAAATACAAGATTCAAGATTCAAAATCGTTATTCTCCATTAATGCAGGCAATAATGGAAATGTGTCTTTCATCAATTGCACATAAAAAGACAACACATTACATGTAGCAAAATGTCAATGCAATAAGAAGGTAAAATGCAGTAAAATGTGGTGTACTAAACAGGAGTAAGAGTTAAAAGTTAAGAAGTAAAAAAAAAAAATTACCAGTGGCAGTTAAAATGTAAGTATTAGATATAAAGTGGTGTATGCTAGCTCAGCTCAGTAAGTCTGTAGGTTCCTCCTAATTTGCTGTTGAGTTGCACAATGGCAATGGGGATAAAGGATCTTTTAAAACAGCACTTCCGTGCACAGGGGACTCTGAAATTTCGCCCTGACGGCATCATCTCAAAAGAGATATGAAGGGGGTGGGATGTGTCACCGAGGATTTTGTTGGCCATTCTGTTTACTGCTTTTGCATGATGTTCTGGGAGCTGGGTCTGGGGGCGGCCTGTGATTTTGGTTCCCTGGTTGACCACTGGAGAGTTTGGCTTTACACCTCACAGACAAGTGACCAAACGAGGACACAATGTTGAAGGTTAGTACACTTTCAATCAGTGCTTGGTAGACGCTGCTCAGGATCTCTTTTTTTGACATCAAACCCTCTAAGGGGGTGGGCCTTCTTATATACAGCCTCTCCATGCCCTGAAAAAGAGAGGGTCTGGTCTAATTCAGTGCCAAGATATTTAAAACAGGGTACTTACTGCTCCACTTCTTGGTCATTGATCTGCAGTGGCTTTGACAGTGGGTGGGACATGATGGTCTTGTTGCCTCCCAGGCACATCTCCTTGGTCTTATTCACGTTGAGTTTAAGATTGCTCTTATCAAACCACTCGATCAGTTCAGCAACATAGTCCACATATGTGTTCAAAGAACATTGTTCAGGCGAGCTACCAGAGCCATATCATCTGCGTACTTCAGTAAGGTGAGGCAGTTGTTATTGTACATGATCTCGTTGGTATAAATAGAGAATCAAACTGGGGAAAGGGCACAGCCCTGAGGAACCCCTGTATTTAAAATCAGCTCATCAGAAAAACATCTGTTCAGTTTAACACGTTGGGGTCGGTTGCATAAAAACTCTCTGATCCATAAAATCAAGGTGGGGTGAACTTGCAGATCACAGAGATGCTTAATACGTGTATTTGGGTGCACGGTGTTAAAAGCTGATGAAAAGTCCATGAATAGAAGTTGTGCATATGCCCCTGCCTTATGGGTGTTGGGATACAGCATGAAGGAGTGTCAAGCTTGCATTCTCTACTCCCCTTTTAGCCTCATATGCAAACTGCAATAGGTCCATTTGGTCGCTCAGTGTTGCTGTGAGCTGTTTGCATATAATATTTTCCATGCATTTACTGAGAATGAGGTTAAGGGCTATAGGCTGAAAGTTGTTTATGTCTTTGGCCCTGGGCTTCTTAGCGACAGGGATGATCATAGATGTTTTCCAGATGAGTGGGGCTGAGCTAGTGTCAAAGAACAACTGGAAAAGTCTCGAAAACACAGCACCTAGTTGATCAGCACAGTCCTTTAGGATCTTCCCTCTAAGGCCATCTGGCCCAGCAGCTTTGTGAAATATAGCTACAACCTACTTCTCTGACACTGATATGGTGCTGTCAGTTTGTGGCAAGAGCAGCTCCTCAATGGACTTGTCAAATCATGCATAAAATACACGATTAATTAATTTTGTTTTGTCTGTGGCCTACCCATCATAATGAGACCTTGCCATGCATCTCTTGCGTTACCAGAAATAAGCTTGTCCTCAACCTTGTTTTTATAGTCCAGTTTAGCCTTCCTCAGCTTATTTTGAATTTTAAGGTGTTAATTCTCTCTCTGTCACCCTGTATGAAGGCATACTTTTTCTGGATCAGACTATGTGAAGGTCAACAGCAAAGCACCTAGTGCCTATACTACGAAGCAACTTCAACATACCCAGAATATCTTGTTGTTAGCTGGCTTCACTAAGCCTAACAACCACAGTCATGCGGTGTCATGACGGTGGTTATCAACTCGCTAAGTCAACCCCAATCTAGCTGTGAGCGCGTTCACGTAAAAAGGGGCGGTGTTTGCACCATATGACCAATCACAAACATGGACAAGTCTACCAAAGCTGCATATATTTTAAGATGGGCAAACTATAATATTAAAGGGGTCATATTATGCTTTTGGGGTTTTCCCTTTACTTTAGTGTGATATATAACTTATTTGTGCATGTAGAAGGTCTGCAAATTTAAAAACCTCAAGGTCAATGACAAAGGGGGTTCCACAGAAAACACCTCTCCTGAACTGCCTGAAATGGCAGACAGGCATTTTCTTATGCAAATGTAGGTCCTCCTTATGCAAATGTGGCACGCCCTCAAACAAAGCTAGAGCAGAGGCCGGAAGTTGTTTACAGTGGTATCGCCATGTCGAGAAGACACCGTTTTCTTCAGTGCCCAGGCAAATCCCCTTTGTATGGACTTCCGAATGAGGACGAACCGAAGTATCAGTGGTTAAAATTCATTTTGACCACTATTCCTCAGGAGTACAACTCCAAACGTATACTATGTTCCCTTCATTTTACAGAAGACTGCTTCCTGAACCGGGGGCAGTTCACTGCTGGATTTTCGCACTGGTTACTCCTGAAAACTGGGGCAGTTCCCACTTTGTTGGGCCAATCTGCAGAATTGGGATCACAACCTGTAAGTATGCTTTATTAGTTGTGGATTTGTTATGTTTAAAACAAACAAGGAAGCTACTACCAAGTATTCAACTGCGTTGTTGTTGGTTGTAGCTGAGCTGTACACCCAGCTCGGCCTCGGCTAAGTTGCTACCAACGTTATTGTGTTAAAATGGTTTTGGTAATCAGCTGTACGCTCACCATTAACTAAAATTGTGTAGAAATACAGCAATGATTTTCCGATATCCAGATCTTGAACATTGTACAAGTGTGGAGGTGGATTTATGATTATACAAGCTGTAATGTTACGGCCGCAATACACTTTAGTATGGCTTACGTTATTGTGTTATAGTTTTTTCCAATCAGTGG
The DNA here is from genome assembly GCA_900302345.1 of Melanonus zugmayeri. Classification (NCBI taxonomy): domain Eukaryota; kingdom Metazoa; phylum Chordata; class Actinopteri; order Gadiformes; family Melanonidae; genus Melanonus; species Melanonus zugmayeri. The sequence goes on along the minus strand of OMKN01022898.1, from coordinate 1,300 downwards.
TAGGCTGTAATACAAGGATATTGTGTTGGTGTGTGCACGTGTTCTGCTAATTTTACAGACAAGACTGTTTAGCGTTTGACATATTGACTGTTTTTATCTGATGCAAAATGTGTTTTAATTAGTTAATTTGTCTTTTAGAATACATCACAACAGGACCCTGTCACCCAACACCTCTCCATGAAAGCCCAGTTCCATGATATCAGATGAAACATAGTTGTAAAAAAATAAAATAATAATAATTATGGACACACTTTAAATATGTACAATGAAGGTTGATTCAGAGAAGTACTTTCTTGAAAATACTATATTTGAATGCAATATTTTACGGATTATGGCGATGACCTGATGAGGCTACTCTTTGAGGAAGTATTTGAGGACCCAGCGCCATTTGTTGAGTTGCTGACAATCCCCATCGCCAATGACCTGTCATCACAGTATGAGGGACCCTCAAAGGCGTGGGTGGTTGCGCGCCATGTCTCCCACTTCAGTCAAGGGGCGGTCGGAACAACCCTGACACTCTTCCCCAAGTAGCCCCTGCACCAGCTGACAAAGCTGCGATAGGCTGTATGGAGAGGAAGGAATTGCAGTTAAAAAATGTTGCTGTATATATACAGTATATATACTGTCAAGCAGGACTGTATCTATGTATTTTAATCTTGTATTGTATAAGTTTGTACTAAACATAAATATATATAAAATGTTATTTTGAGGAAAATGTATTTCTCATGTATTCATTAGTTATTTGGGTCATGTGGTATAATGAAACCTTAGTGTTCTGATTCTATTTTAGACAGCTGTATCTCATTACATGTAATAAAAACGTACTTTTCTTCTGTTCTACACCTCAAAGGTCCATAGTCAGCCCTGTAAATGTTGTTGATGTTCTGCAGGGTGAAGGGATTCACAGTTAGGCTCTAGGCCTGGATGGTGGACCATGCATGTAGGAGGTAGTGGAAGCTGGTTCATTTGTCTTACAACCTAATAGAGGACAATAAGACACCGATTTACAACAAATACTGTTTTATAATAAAGCAAATAATAACTTGGGAGGCAACATCACTGCATAGGGACAATATTGATCCAGGAAGCTACATGCGTTTCACTGTTAAACTTATATTTCAAATAAAATGGTGTTATCACAGGACATAATAGAAAACATTGGGACCTTTTACACATTGTTGATTACAAACGTAATTACAGCCAGGAGGTGATAGAAAAGGCTGTGCTACCTCCCATCAACAAATAGAATCCTTGTGCTATCCCCCCCATCAACAAATAGAATCCTTGTGCTATCCCCCCC
>OMKN01022895.1:0-12492 GCA_900302345.1 Melanonus zugmayeri | reverse complement strand
CTTGGTCAAGTCTTGTCTTAGCCCCACTTCGGTCAGGTTAGTAGTAGTGGTGGCAGTAGTAGTAGTAGTGTTAGTAGTAGAATCTTGTTGGTCCAAATCAGTAGCAACAGCAGCAGCAGTCATGGACATGGCAGACTACAGTGAGGCTCTGGACCCAGCCTATACCACGCTGGAGTTTGAAAACATGCAAGTGCTGGCCATGGGCGCAGGTGAGTCACACATATGCTGCTGCTCAGCCTGGGTGAACTTTGAGACTTTTTGAGCCTACTTAAAAACTTTGGTCCCAGGCACGGATCACACTCATGGAGTTCCTCCATATGGGAGGGTGATAAAACAGGGGTCATTTGTCCACTCGCTTCTGCTCTCAGAGTTGATGATAATGTCTCAATCACCTTTTCACTGTCAAGAGTTGATGATAATGTCTCAATCACCTCTTTGCCAAGCATTAAGAGATGTCGATTTACAACTCGATGCTCAGTACATATTGGAGTACCCCTTTGGAAGTAGTTTGGATTGTTGATTACATTGCGGTTGATCATAACCTGTTGAGACTTGTGGACTTGAGGTGGTTGGTCTTGGTCTTGTTTCATATCCATTCTGATCCATGTCTGACAGTGGACAGACATTGGTTCTCTGGTGAAGCAGTACATAGAGTATCCATGAGCAGGGCTCTCTTGTTACAAACGGCTGGTTCCCATAGAGTCGTATTAAGCAGTGAGTCTCCCCAGCAAGTGTAAGGGAGAAGTCAAGATGACGCTAGGAGTCAGTCTCCCATGACTTTTGCTAATGATCCTGGTGCAAGAATGAAACAATTCCCAGCTAGAATGAAGTGTGTGTGTGTGGGGGGGGTGGGGGGTGAGAGCCACATCATAGCTGTATACCTTGTTTATTTTTACATTTACCTTTTTTCTCATGTTTCCTGTAATATGTATTTTGTAGTGTAATCGTGAATCACTGCCTCACTCACATTTGCATTAAGAAGTTCAAAAACAACATAGAGCCATTTTTGTATTGATTGATTGATCAAACGTGATGACCATGAGGGTGGCTAGCTGGAAGACCCTCTGTAGTGATTGGCCTTTCAGAGATTATCAAGCCCACATCAGTGTGTCTGTTGACTGTCTGAGCCACTCAGACGCATTATAGATTTTGATCAGGCTTCAGTCGTTCTGACGGCCATCACTGAGGCCATTAATACCTCTTTAACTCATTCAACGTGTCCTTTGAACACAGTGTCATGGGCTGAGAATATTGGGTGATACAATCACAGTTGATACAAATCCTCATCAGTTATGATGAGGATTTTTCATGTGTTTAACTTTAATATATCATTTCATAAAGTAATCTCTCTCTCTCTCTCTCTCTCTCCATGTGTCTCTCTATGTCTCTCTCCCCTTCTCTCTCCCCGTCATGTTGTCCCTCTATGTGTGTGTGTGTGTCAGACTCCTCCCCAGCAGAGAGTGGCACCATGAGTGCGGGCGGCCACCTTGTGGCGGGCAGCCTGTGTGCCATCTGCGGGGACCGGGCCACGGGGAAGCATTATGGCGCGTCCAGCTGTGACGGCTGCAAGGGCTTCTTCAGACGCAGTGTGCGGAAGAACCACATGTACTCATGCAGGTGAGGACAGACCCAGACTTCCCCCACCACCACCACCACCCATGCTGCTCCAAGAGATGACCAAAACATTTTGTTAAATTTTAATGATTAAACATTAAGGACTCACTGGTGCCACAACTATCCCCCAACCCCCCTCCCTTTCCCACCTCATCTGGACACACACACATACACACACTCTCTCTCTCACACACACATACACACACACAACACACATGCACACGCATGTGCACACACTTTTTCGCACTTACAGAAACACTTGTCTTTCTTGTGTCCCAGGTTCAACAGACAATGCATTGTGGACAAAGACAAGCGAAATCAGTGCAGATACTGTCGCCTCAAGAAGTGCTTCAGAGCTGGCATGAAGAAAGAAGGTAGGGTCACAATAAGCGCTGTGGTGTACTGTTGAATTGCAATTGAGCGATTGCTGTTTTGAGAGTGTGTCGCAATAGCCACCAGAGTAGAGGCTTTGTTAATGTTCACTCCGTGAACTGCTGGAGTCTATGACCGGTTTATGCTGAGCAAACATTTCTAAGCTATAATAGCCATATACTGATAAACAAGACAACCTTGCAAGCCTTGTTTTTTCCTTCACGTGACTTAGCATGCTTAATGCTAAATGCTGTGTGCTTTATTGTTTTAAATGTTAAATTAAATGTGGGTGTGTGTGTGTGTGTGTGTGTGTGTGTATGTGCGTGCGCGTGTGTTTCTCAGCTGTACAGAACGAAAGAGACAGAATCAGCACCCGGAGGTCCAGCTACGAGGACAGCAGCTTACCCTCCATCAATGCCCTCATCCAGGCTGACGTTCTGTCCAGGCAGGTAAGGCTCAAACCAACCCAGGACCAAGCACCCATATCCCCACATGTCACTAAGAGCTTTTCATACCCGCCTCTGGTTCTGATGCTTTTGCTTCTTTACATCACTATTTAGATCACCTCTCCCGGGCCCATACTGAATGGAGACATCAGGACGAAGAAAATCGCCGCCATCACAGATGTGTGTGAGTCTATGAAGCAGCAGCTGTTGGTGTTGGTGGAGTGGGCCAAATACATCCCTGCCTTCTGTGATCTTCCTCTGGACGACCAGGTGGGACATGGTCTATAGGCACGCTGGTCACTCATCAACATCAAGTAACCTGGGAGTGTTAACAGTTTTGTATATCAGCCTACCACAATGACTACAAGCCCCAGTGACCTGTTGTGGAAATATGGTCTGGTTGTTGTGCCTGTGTTTTATTTCTTTTTTTTAATCATTATCATTACATACTGAGCTGTTGAAGAGTCTCCCAGTCCTCTTGTATCCTGAGAGGTTAATGTATTTGAATTCTGGGTTAGAATATGATGAGCTGGTTGTAAAGTTATATCCTCGCTCTAGAATCATTAACACAGCGAATGGACCAGGCTTGGTAACTGATTTGCTGATGTCCCATCAGTGAGGGAGCTGATGTCTCATCAGACATGAGGCTTGTAATAAAATTGTATTTGTATTGCTACACATTTATTTGTATCCTGGGAATTATAACGGGGCCTAAATATTAGCATATGGTATTGTGGAGTAACAATGGTTTCCATCCATTGAGAGCCAGTTAAGAATAATTTATGTGTATTTTTCTTCCCAGGTGGCTTTGCTACGTGCACACGCTGGGGAGCACCTTCTGCTGGGTGCTGCCAAGAGGTCTATGCTCTACAAAGATCTCCTGCTATTGGGTAATAATAATCACTTGTCTTTACAATTTAAACACATGTAAACACATTATCCTCATTGGCTGTAAACACACCACTAAAACAGATAAAAAACTGAATGACATCTCTGACAGGGAACGACCACATCATCCCTAGAAACTGCCCAGAGTTGGAGGTGAGCAGGGTAGCAGTGAGGATCCTGGATGAGCTGGTGCTCCCCTTCCAGGAGCTCCAGATAGATGACAACGAGTACGCTTGTTTAAAAGCCATCGTCTTCTTTGACCCAGGTATGAACAAAGTCAACAGCTCTGGATGATGTGCAATCTGGATCCATTACCCACATAGCACTGTGTTCCCCTCTACCACATATAGAAGAATATACTAGAAAAAAATATGTACAATTCAAAACAGCGGCGCTTCTTTTCATTTCTGTGTGCTAGACGCGAAGGGTCTGAGCGACCCAGTGAAGATCAAGCGCATGCGGTACCAGGTGCAGGTGAGCCTGGAGGACTACATCAACGACCGGCAGTACGACTCACGGGGCCGTTTCGGCGAGCTGCTGCTGCTGCTGCCCACGCTGCAGAGCATCACCTGGCAGATGATCGAGCAGATCCAGTTTGTCAAGCTCTTCGGCATGGCCAAGATAGACAACCTGCTGCAGGAGATGCTGCTGGGAGGTGAGAGAAGCCCCCCACAAGGAACTGGGTGGTGGTGAAGCAGCAGCAGTGTGTGTGTGTGTGTGGGGGGGGGTGTGTGGGTCCAGGACATGCATAATGAAATCAAGGGATGGGGCAGGATGGGTCTAGTCCAGTCAAAAGGTTCAGGGCCGGGTTCGAACCCCAATGTCCACAGTCTACCTGTACAAGATGTGCCTATCCCCCTACCTGCTTCTTAATGACATGGGATTCACTGTCACTTTGGATAAAAACTAAATGACAAAATAAGAAATAAGATAAGAGATTCCCTCTATAGCACCAACTCACCATGACAAATTCCTTGTGGGAAAGCATAACTGGCAATAAAACACTTTCTGATTCTGGTTCTGATTTGTAATGAATAAGCAGCTATAAGCAGAGAGCACATCTCCATATGTCAGTGTGATGTGTTATAGTTGTACTGTATGTATGACTGACGGTGTGTTTGCTATGCGTCTCCCAGGTTCTGCTAATGAGGCCCCGCATGCTCCTCACTCTCTGCACCCTCACCTGGTCCAAGAGCACCTCAGCAGTAACGTGATCGTCACCAACGGTCCTACACCCATCCACAATGGTCAAATCTGTAAGTACAAATGAACAGTAACAGGATAAGGACAGGTAATGGCGCTGAATCCGAATATCATTTAAATATCAACAGTGAAAATATTTGGCTACTTTTGGCCCAATCAGGGTGAATTAGCCAAGCAGGCATACAGACATAGGACTAATAAAGCTATTAGCCAAATAGCATTGAAATTAATAATATTTGAATGACCAGAAATTGCTAACTTTCCTTATTGGCAACCCACTTCCTATGCAGACCAATGGGGCTGCTGGAAGGACAAACAGGCTTGGCAGAATAATCCTCTCTTTATGGAGACTAATCAGGCTTATTTTGTCAAAGAGAACTTCTGTTATTTTTTGCTTAACATTTCTAATGCCCTCAGAAATTTAACAGAAAGTGCTTATTATTCCTAGTCTGAAAAGTTGTAGCTTTAAAGAAACGGTTCACGTTGGGGAAGACAGATATGGTCACTCCAATGAGTTATGTGCTGAGTGCTCATTTTAGCATACTTTCTGTTCCACTTTCTGCAGCCACTCCTGAAACTCCAATACCGTCTCCACCCACTGCGTCCAGCTCAGAACATTATAAAATGGCCCAGGGGGTCATTGCTACAGTGCCTAAGCAGCCTACCTCCATCCCTCAGCCCACCATCACCAAGCAGGAGGCCATTTAACCAAGCCATGGTCTCAGCCGAACCCTAGTTTATATAAACATCAGCATTGAAGCTGTCATCTTGACAAACAATTAGCCTCTTACCTGAACCATATTTGCATTTATGTTCTTCTGTTGTTCGGCCATTCTTTTAAAAAGTCCCCCCATGTATAATGCAACAATCGAGTGAAATAACTACATAGCGGTCTGTTTGGTTTGCATATATACATTCAGTTAGTTCCCATGAGTGCCTTGTTAGATAAACTACATTTAAAAAGTCCAAAACATTGCTTTGTAAGATTCATTAGATTTAAGTCATGTTGATGTCAGTACTTGATGTGGCAATCATGTGTTGAGTTATAGGACATGTTATATCCTAAAGAATGCCACAAGGCGTCCTGTTTGATGTGATTGGATAGTGCCAATGCTGTATTAATGTTACAACATTTATTTTTTAGCATTACACTGTATTTGGCATTTATAGATATTGAAACTCTATGTTGCCATCTTACATCTAGTTAATAATATGCCTTTGTTATTCATAAATAATGTTGTTTATTTTAACATTTTTGTACAGGTTAAGTACAAAATGTATTGTATAAAACAAAATCAGTTGGAAATTCAACTTTTAAAGCTGTTGTCTCAATACCATGAAGAATGTTGTGTAACATTCAATAAGTTATAAATTACACCAAGATAGCTTGGTTCATAATGTTGTCTGCTTTGTGGTGCCACTTTTTAAAAGACATATAGGCAGCCATTTATTGAGGAAGAAATGTTATTTCCTCAATTCAAATACTTAAATATGTTGTATTGTTTTTTTATATATTATTTTTTCTGTTTGAGATAAATATATTGTCATGGTTTAGCTGAAAGAATAAACTGTGCCTTGAAACCTATACTGCCTTACACACGATAAGAAATGTACACCTTTCAATGTGAAGATACAGAAATAAAACGTCAAGGTCTATTTTTACACGTAATCGTGCTGTGCTGATCTTATTCTGTTTAAAAAATAGTGTTTCATGATGATTCAAGTAGACAATGACTCTCAACAAAGCGCAACCCCTAATCCACGCCACAAAAGTGTCACCAAGTTTGTTAGTTTCATACACATGAAAAAACAGGATCCAACGTGGCAGTGTGGCGTGATCATTGATAGCTGAGAGGTTTGTTGCATCAGACCTGATAAAGTCATAAAGTCATCATAGATACCAGTGGTTGCAAAAGGAAAGAAAGATTAAAAGAATGAGAGAGGGGGAGGCACACATCAAAGTGAAAGACTAACTGTAGCCTATCTAGACCTACCACTTGAATTGACAAAATAAACAATAAAACCGATGGTAGGCTATCCTAGATAATGTGCCCATTTAGGACTGGGTGGGAAACGCTTTATTAAAAGTGGAAAATAATTAATAAATCAAGGTTGTGTAGACTAGACTAGACACAGCAAGTCTGTGGCTGTGATGGATGTAAGCCATCCTTTCTCAGAGATGGGCATTATTTAAATTACATGTATTTGAAATACATATTTTAATTATTTTTGGACATTTGTATTTGATCCAAATGAAAAAAACTAGATGTAATTTGTATCTAGATACATTTGGCCATAGTATTTTTGTATTTACTTAAATTACTTTATTAGTGTCACAAATAACACTAAATAAACATACACAATAAAATGAGGATATCATTACCTCTACCAAGGAGTTTATGTATGTGTGTCTGTGTGCGGGATATCTCAAAAAGTTGAGCATGGAATTTGGTGGGTAGGTTGGTTATGGGCCAAGTAAGAAGTGATTAAAGGATAACCTGGACCCCATTTTCCCATCATTTTGGGTCTGACTGATGCAGAAAACAATTTTTATTGAATTGGTCCAGTATTGGTCCGGTCTGCATTGTAACCTTTTAGGGCAATTGTGCCCGTCAATGTACGTCCCCTAAAAGTGCTTGTTTTTGCCACTGACACGCTCAGATTGTTATAAATGTTTGACAACATTATGGAAAGGATCCCTACAGAGAAATACAACTTTTTTCTTTACCTTTCACTTGATCCAGTATGTTTGTTATTGTGTCTAACCAAGTCTCGCTAAAGGAGAAGTCTCGCTCTGAAATCTTGTGAGAGTTGTGTTGTTGCAGGAAGAGTATGGTGGAAACGTGAGAGCTGGAGAGAGGAGTGCCACCAAGAGTTCATTGTGTTGGACTACAGAAAGTGCAGCTTAGTATTATCTAAAAGATTTTCAAAGTCATGGCTGATATTTAGCTGATTTCGACAATGTGAGATTTCACAGGATTTCAGAGCGAGACTTCTCCTTGAGCGAGACTTGGTTAAACACAATAACAAACAGACCGGATCAAGTGAAAGTAAAGAAAAAAGTTGTATTTCTCTGTAGGGAACATTTCCATAATGTTATCAAACACTTTTAACAATATGAGCCTGTCAGTGGCAAAAACAAGCACTTTTAGAGGATGTACATTGACGAGCGCCAGCTCATCAGCACAAGACTAGCAAGCTACTGTGCACATTAGGCATACGTCATATTTTGTTTTACTAGAAGAAAATCTGATGGGATCTTGATATAAGAATATGAGGAAACGGGATTTTTGGCATATATTGTTAGACAGGTGCCCAATATGACCAGGGAAGTGACCTAAAACATTTTTAATTTCCTTGCGTCTTTAAAAGCTGGGCCGTCTCCTGATCTCATCTTTAGTTCACTAATACATGTGATTTGTATTTTAAAATACAAATCACATGTATTTTAATTAAATACATTTGCTCACAAGTAATTTGTAATTTATTTTATTATTTAATTACATTTTTATACATTTAATGAGCATGTATTTGTATTTTGTATCTACAAAATACATACATTTCAATGTATTTTTGCCCATCTCTGCAGATTCTGTGCAATTCTGCCACCTATAGCAATCAAATGTGAATATATTAAAAATAACAATATTCAAAAATTCTCCTATAACATATATAACCTATGGATGTAAGACATAACCCTATGTAAAGGGGGTGTCCCCCTTTCCATTGCAGATGTAAAGAAATGTAAATCTTATTTGGGGCTAAGCCCCCCTAAAGGTCAAATCCTAGAATCGCCCTTAATAAGCCTATGAAAACATGGAACAAGGGGGGGGGGAAACACTCAATTTAACTGAAAAATGTAATGACAAATTGACGCAGCGCATCGACGTGCCTGCCCAACCCAACAGAGGAGCATGCATCACGTGGTACCAGCGGACCAACCAGACATCGCGGTTTCTCATCCCGGAACTACTGAAGGGATTTTGTTGACAGGTTTGTTGTTGTTTTCGCATACTCCAGTGTTGCAATGTATCTGGATTTTTGCAACCCTTTATCACGCACTAGTACATGCTGACAAGTTTCAGAGATTAGTTCTATATTAGGTCACCGTTTCGCACCGTTTCTTAAGACTCATTTTCCAGCTATTATTCGGAGTGATATCCATTCGCATCAGGACTATTCAGGATGTGATTTAATGTGCTCTATTTGGGCTTGGGATTCTGATTGATTGAGTACAATTACAATGAATAAAATAGATTCTTTAGATTCTAAGTATATTATGTTGGCTTAGATGACCCGTGTCAACTGACATGAGAGTCTTATTTAAAAGTGAATGATAAGGTTGGTGGTGATTGGTGGTTTTGGAAGACCATACAAAAATAGAAATAAAAGACAATGAATGTTAATTTAAGTTATTTAAATAATAATCGTCATTATTACCTTCCTTTTTTTACTTGCTATGCAGCGACACCCAGTTTGTCCATGGCCCATCAGCATGAATCCATCAATCTCAGGTCTCCTCCAATGGAACCATTACCATCCACAGCACATAGCTGGTTCCCTGCTCCCCCTCCACCCATCTACTCCTGCACCCTGACACCAGAGCTGGTGGCCAAGGCCCGAGAGGAGCTCCAAGAGAAACCAGAATGGCGTCTCCGGGATGTCCAAGCACTGAGAGACATGATCCTAAAGGTTTAATTGTGTTTGTATTGTGTTGTGTATGGTCGTTCTTATGCAATTATTGTAGACAATTAGAATTACATTGGCAAAGAAATTGCGATCATAGTTCATTAACTCCAAGTCTCATCATTATTAGACAAGAAAAAATGCCTGGTGTTTTCTAAACAAGGTATATATTATATATTTATAAGCATGCTGGACTTCTGTTTGCTGTTAAAGGCAGCTACAATTTTATGATTTCTCTATAAACAGAAGGACTCTAGAAGGACCTACACTGAAGCTTATACATGGTCAATAGCTGAACACTTACTTTGTACATGCAACTTTTAAAGGAACAGCCCAATCTAAGGACCAGGCTGGACGACGCCTTCCTCCTGCGCTTCCTGCGGGCCAGGAAGTTTGACTACGACCGGGCCCTGGAGCTGCTCCTCAACTACCAGGCGGGGCGCAAGGCCTGGCCAGAGGTCTTCCAGGACCTCAAGCCCTCCACGGTGAAGCACGTCCTGGACCTGGGCTTCCTCTCAGTGCTGCCACACCCCGACGCCAATGGACGATATATCCTCTGTCTTCAGCCAGGTAGGATCACTGACATTAACTAGTGCCGTACTGGAACCCTGCTCACAGTTTGGCCTGGTCTTCCACTGCACACTAAAGTGTACTGTGCTTTAGTACAATGGTTGCTGGTTTAAGCTATGGGTCTTGACCAAATACCAGTGGTGTTTTTCTGGTCGGCCAAAGTTTTGTCAGTAGCCTAGCGTAACATTTAAACCAATGTTAATGTTTAGCTTGTTTTGTCACTTTTGCACGATCCAATATTTGCAACAAAAAAACACATTCAAAACACATTCTACCTCCACCTCCACCTCATATTACAGCACGGCATGCGTATTACATCAGTAAGATAAGCTCTGAAGACCATTTCACGTGCACAGAAAGCAATGTTTCAAAATGACACGCTTGACACTACTTTTGTGAATTTGCTGCCACCTAAAGGTGAGAGAAATATCTACAGGTAAAAACATGATGATTATTTTTTTATACGCACGAGTGTAATGTAATGTTAAGTATATCCTTGCCCACATCAGTCCAAACTGAGGAATATATTTATATACTGCAGTACTCATGTATATCTTTGGTACAGGAAAATGGAAACCAAATGATTATCCATTTGTGGACAACGTGAGGGCCCTCTACCTGACGCTAGAGAAGCTGATTCAGCCGGAGGACACCCAGGTGAACGGTATTGTCATCCTGGCCGACTACACCGGGGTGGGCATGTCTCAGGCTTCCAACCCCGGCCCCTTCCTTGCCAAAAAAGTTGTGAGCATTCTCCAGGTAAGGATCATTTCCAATTGTAGAACCGTTCATATAGAGTATAATATACCATATAATATGTAAGTAAACACACACACAATATGTCCATTAAATAACTAAACCCTTAACCCTACTAATCTGTGTTTTCATCCAATTTCTTTATATTTTTCGAGGACAATGTTTTGGACAATGTTTTGGACAATTCATTTAATAATTAAAACATTTTCTTGTCTAATTATAAGGATGGATTCCCAATCAGAATCAAGGCTGTTAACATAATTAATGAGCCCAGGATTTTCAAAGGAATCTTTGCGATAATAAAGCCCTTTCTGAAGGAGAAGATGGCTGAGAGGGTGAGTTATTATTTCTAACCAAAATACCATAATACATTTCCTTTTAAACACTGTCCCTTTTGCAATGCAGTTGTCATTTTACAGCTCCGTCCAACATTAGTTATAGTAGTATGTTTCATAGTTAAATATATTGTGTTTATTACAGGGACATAAAATTATCATGATCATGGTTATCTCTAGATTTGAGGAAATGTTGCTCACTAGATTTGAGGAAAGTTGAAAGAAAAGTAGTGCTTACTATGTTGATCCAAACATTTGATCTACTCTTAAATATAACAATTGAAACAAAGCCAGTAAAAGAGCTTGCTAGACATTGTGCGTGGATGGTTGGTTGATTTGTGCGAAGGGTACGATCCATAGACTTGTACTGCCACAGTATGACCAAAGTGGAACACCAAAGTGACATATTTTCTAGTCGAATTCAGGTGTGTGGATAATGCTGAATCAAGTTTGACAACGAATCCTTCATTGTAGAAGGAAGGGGGAACTGAGTAGAAAACACTGTCTCCATATCTGGTTTTTGTTTCACTTGGATGCTGGTGATCATTTAATCACTTCTATTGTTCAACCTTGTAATTGTTTTACTTTGTTGTTCAGACAGATTTCATCCATGTTAGATGGTGGTATTGAGATCAGGTTACACCTGCTCACGTCCAAAATGACTGTGGGCCGATCGGAAAACTAGGAGGGCTTAAACTCAGTGCTACAGCGTGCAGTCGCTACTAGGGTGTGGCCGCGGGCAGATCTCAGTGCGCCCTGCACGTTTCTAACCAAGCCGCAAAACAAACCCAACGAAAATCACAAAATATGTCGGGGACTGATTTGATTTTTTTGCAGTGTTTCGACACAAAGTAGAGGGCAGCGTTATTTCAGCTCCATGGGCAGCAGTGCAATTTACGATTTTATGAATAGCCTGGCCCTATGCCATGTTCTTTGATGAGCGCCATATCAAATATCATGTAATTTGCTTTACTTTGAAAATTATATTAAATGCAAGGACAGGATATTCACTTTGGAGAGTAAACTGACTCTGTTTTTTAAACTATAACCTATTAACTTAAAAATAAAAATGGGCAAGGTGTAGCCTATATACTATTATGGCTGTATTTGTCTGACTTTGACTCGCGTAGCCATATGCGTGTAGCCACACTCCCGTAGCCTTGGTAACTGTACACGAAGATTCAAACTCTTGATTTTTTGTCCTGTAGAAATCTTGTGATGTCAGACCGGCCCTAATTTTCTGTCCTTCCTAAATCAGCTAGTGTGCTGCACTGCGTAGTGATTTTTCGAAAGACGCAGTTATTCGATGTGAGCTGCTCTCCTCGGACAGGATTTTGTTAAAGGTGTCATTGCGTCGTTTTTTCATAAATTGAGCTCCTTTTGAGATAGGATAGGTCACTCCTAGTTGCATTATGCATGTTTAATGTGAAAATGGACTTCTACCCCCATCGCATGCATTAGCCAATGAAAGAAAATAGAAGGATAAACGACAAGTTCGAAAAAGCTGAACAATGTGACGTCAGAATGTGTACTTTGGCTTGCGTCCGCCCACAGGACATCTGCTGCCAGCAGTCAGGTAGCAGAGCTCGAAGTACTACGTGAATTTATCTCTGTTCAATCGA
>OMKN01022877.1:0-10517 GCA_900302345.1 Melanonus zugmayeri | reverse complement strand
CGCGCACAGGAGGGCTCCTGTGCGGCCTTCATGAGAGGGCAAATAACTCCCTTGCTTCCATGACAGCAGAGCTCTGCGGGTCATGGAAGGGCATGGAACTCGCCGAAACTCCATGTTACCTTTTTTTTACTGGACTAGGGTTCTGATTGCATTTCATAGGGCACAGGAGGGCTGTGCAGCCTTCGTGAAAGGCACCTTCGTGAAAGGGCAATAACTCCCTAGCTTCCATGACAGCAGAAGCTTTTGCGGGTCATGGAAGGGCATGGAACTCGCCGAAACTCCATGTTACCTTCTTTTCTGTGTTACTGGACTAGAGTTCGGCTTGCATTTCATAAGCCTCGCACAGGAGGGCTTCTGTGCGGCCTTCATGAAAGGGCAATTGACTCCCTAGTTTCCCTGCCCTCGCTTTCATGACAGCAGAGCGCTGCGTGTCATGGAGGGGCATGGAATTCGCCAGAACACCACTTACGCGTTTTTGCTGGGTTTTTGTTGTTGTTGTGTTTTTCATATATATTTTATTCTTGTATTATAGTATCAATGTATTATTTCATGTATTGTTTTTTATTTTTATGTGCTCTGTTCTGTACGGGGGTTCTGCTTGTTCTCCATGGGCGCCCACAGGAGGGCTTCTGTGTGGCCCCCATGGAGGGGCAGAGAGCCCTAGAGGCTGCGCGTGTCTTCCCTGCCCTAGGCTCTCCATGACGATCGCAGGAGCGCTGCGTGTACATGGAGGGGCAGGGAACTCTCCAGAACAGAGCCATACCGCCAAATGTAATTGTATACATGAATATTGTATACGCAAATAAATGTTATGGTTTTGACTAAAGTGGTCCTGACTGAAGTTCATTTTTAGTTATAACTCAATTTCAACCAAAAATGTAGTTACTGCGGTTAAACTTTGGACGGCAGTATAGTCTACTTCATGAACTGAAATACTTGTTAATATCCATCCATATAATATCCATCCTGTTCTCAATCTTTTACACTGGTCATGTTACAATCTGTGTCTTGCTATGGTGTAGGAGGTAGGGCTGGGCGATATGGCCAAAATCTTCAATCCCGAAGGTCATTTAATATCTCATAAACGATATATATCATGATATAGCATGTTTTCTGGTAATTCAATAAATAAATGATCTACATAAAGTCTATATAGTCTATATAAAATAACCACATGGTAAAGCCTATTTTTGTATACTCCTGTGTGAATGAAATACTTTTATCTTTTATTAAGAACTTTAGTGCAAAATGACATAACAGTTTCAAGAAAAGAAAAAAAAAGATAGGCCTAGCCTACAATATGAAAATATGAAATATCAAAGGTAAACGTAAAACAGTTTCAAGTATAGCAGCATTAGGGCTGGGCCATATGGACAATCAAATATCAATATTGTGACAATATTGTAGGGATGACTATTGGTGCTTTCACAAAATATTTACACAATGAGATTTTTCAGTAACGTGGATATAATGACTAAGGGGGTGAAGGCAAATAATAGAACAGCTAGAACAGTCTGGAACAGTCTGAAAATTACCTAACTTTACTGTAATGCACCCTTTAAAACCAGGAAAAGACAACACGATATTATATTACGATATCCAAAATCTAAGACGATATCTAGTCTCATATTACAATATTGATATAATATCCATATATTGCCCAGCCTTAGTAAGAGGGTCCCCCCAGTCAATGTCTGCGTTACCTATGAATAGTCACCCTTTTACCCAATTTGAAGGTTTCACCAACTGGTTATGTGAGTATTACGTAGCAGAAACCCCTCATTAGTCCAATGTGGTCATATATAGAGAGAAGCCTTAATTAGAGGTCCTGATACAGACCCATAGCTTTGCAATGAACTACACTGAGATGAGTTCTGCTGACCTCGGCTGGATTACCACATTTATGCTTTGATGGATTTTAATATTGACTTGTCTGCTGTGTTGTCTAACAGGAACAGGACTACGATCCTCACAGTGGCAAGGGTTACCTGGCCTACAGAATGAAAACGGTTCAGTGCAGAACACCGGAAGTGACTCCAAGAGGCGCTCCGAGTCTGCTTATCAAGATGGCCCTAAGACTCGGTGTGAGACATCAACATCTGAGCAGCTGTCAGGTGATGAATGCAGAGAAGCGATGTCCGCGATGAAGCATTCAGCGGACTAACCGGCTTGTCAGATATAGACAAGTCTTCACTCATCCTAGATCACTTCCCCCGACTCTTGGATACACCAACTAGCTAGCTTGATGTACTAATTATTAGATGTGTATCATGTTTTGACATGATTTCTCTGTGCGCTAGATTGTCCAAGACCTCACAATGCTCTCTGGAGAAGACGTCTCGGGCAAGTTTATCGCAAAATGGGCAACATTCTACAAATCTAGTATTATCACTCACTGCAAAGGCCTTCGCCCTGGTACTCATGTGGATGAGCTCCTGTCCGCTCAGGAGGAATTGAATGATTATGGTAAGTGTACGCAGATGATTGTGTGTGCCGGTGTTCTTCATGTGCGCCTATGAGCTATGACTGTGTATACTCATGGGATGTGGGTGTTGCCGTTCTAATCCACTAGGATGGGACAGTGACTTACTTCCTCCTGCTCGTCCATCTCTTGCCTCCAACCGCAAACGGAAAGAAGACACTAAATCAGTGCCACTGAAGCTGCTGACCAGGTGATGAAGTTCTTGAAGGTATGTTCTAGACATGGATGATGAATGAATGTTGCTTTGCCCCTTATAACACTTAATTGACCTATGATTTGTCACTTACTTGGTCAGCTGTTTGTATCTCTCCCCCTCGCAGCTGTTAAAAGAAACACCTCTTGAGGTAGAAATGGGTTATTTTATTTATCATTGAATATTCAAATAGTGTTTTCCCTCCCTCACTCAGACAGAGATGGATCAGCTCAGCCCTTCCTCCTCTGCGTTGGAGAAAGAAGAAGAGCAGTATCCAGAAATTTTACATCATCCTGGACCAGAAGGCCGTTCCCTGCGTGGTGCAGACAACTGTGGCTGCCTTCGGCGAACTGTTTACGGCGCTATACTAAGATCCCAAATAATTAGTACTAAATTGCGTGTTCATTGCAACATACTGCATGTTTGGTTGGTGTATGTTTTGTGGGTGATCTAAGAATGTGAACTAAGAATAATTGCGTTAATGACAACAGGTGCAAACAGCAGTATTTAAATGAGGGTTTTGCGTGTTTTAGTGGTTTCCGCCATGGAGAGTTTGGACGGAAAGCAGAAAGGGAAATGAAAGAATGAAAGAAGAAAGCAAAATGTGCAAGCATTATGTCTGAATTATTTTTACTTATGTCATTAAAAAAAAAATTAACACGAGTGACAAAAACCCTTTCTCTACGTATTCTTTCATTGCGCCTATGTCTCCTCCTATGTCTCCTCCTTGCCACAATAACAGCAGCCATCTGTACGCAATGCTGGGCTGATTAACCCCTTCCTTTCAAATGTATTAAATACAGACGCAGTATTGCAAGCACCGCAATTACTTTGAGGCCTGGTAAATTGCGTTGCGTGGCTGATTTAACCTATTTGCATTTTCTCCTCCCAGTATTGTGCGCGCTAGGGCAGAAACGCCCCATATTGCATATTAATTAAGGCAAACGTACTAAATGGACATTACGCGTTGTCTTGCTCATTTGAAAGATGCAATCCTCAGTGCACACCGTTAGTAGATCAGCTTGCACATTTGTTTGCGGGTGATATCAAGTTTACACACAATTTTGCAAACCTTTAGTAAATCAGGCCCTTTGTGTTTGCTGTACCCTACAATGAGGCCTTGCACAACTTTTACACATTCATCCAAACAACTGTGTGTACGGCATTGACATGGGCATTGCAAAGGAGAGGCAGTGGCTCAGGAGGTAGAGCGGGTTGTACGGCAACAGCTGGCTGCGAGCTGGCTGTCGCCTTGCATGGTTGACACCGTGTGAATGGGTGAATGTGAGGCACAAATTGTAAAGCGCTTTGAGTCATTATTTTCTCACCACAGGTGAGAAAAGAATGATGTGGTCATTTGTGTGGCTGATCTGATATATTATAGACCTGGGGTGCGTTTCCCGATACCGGCATACCTTGAGTTTTCGCGATGTCCGTCACCGATTGGCTACGCGGACGCGCACACAAAACGTTTCCTGCCGCGTAGCCAATCGGTGACGGACATCGCGAAAACTCAAGGTATGCCGGTATCGGGAAACGCAGCCCTAATGACACTTATGGCAGTTTTCACCTGACAATGATGACATGTGTATTTTCTCCACCATTGTCTCTGCCAGTTAATACCAATTTTGAGTTGATTCAACACTACATTGTTAAAAATGAACACTACATTTTAAGGTGTTGTATTCACACTGGTATTAGTGTTAAAAAAGCAGTGTTCCTTTTTTAACACCAGTGTAGTGTGAAAACAACATGTAGTGTTCATTTTTAACAATGTAGAGTAAAGATAATAAGTAAAACTAACCCCATTGTCCAGACACCTCCCCAGTGTGACCAGCCAACCCCCTCCCCTCCATCCCAGAGGCCTGGGGCTGCTGCTTTGGCTGGCGGAGGGGTCGCTGGACATGGCCGTTGCAGGGTTATCTGGACAGGCTGGGAGGAGGCTTGACAGCTGGGCCACGGCAGTAGCTCCTCGGTAGGCCACCCTCCACCAGGGCGACGAGGCACCATTCCCATCTCCCTCCTGGAGCATGGGGCCATGGGCTGCTGTGCTGGCTGGCAGAGGTGTGGCTGGGCCCGGGCTGCTCCGGTGGGCTGGTTCCAGGGGCCACTAGCTGTAGACGGTTGCTCTTGGCGGTTGCTGCGCTGCCTCCCCCGTCCTCCGCTGGGCCCCCCCAGTGACCGTCGCTGCCGTCGGGGAAAGGGCTGCTGCTGGGAGGTGGCTGTCGGTCGATGCGGTTGGTGGCTCTAGTGAGTCTTTGGGCTGCCCTGACTGGGGCCAAGTGAGGCTGCTTCAACCAGCCATCAACCACACACACTCCACACCTACCTACCTCTATTTATTTTACCGTTTTACCGTTTATTTGGTATAAATTGGTCTTGTATACATATATGTGATATGTATTTGTGTACCTTGAAAAGCGCTTAAAATAAGACATATTATTATTAATAAAGCCATACAATCTGGACAGCTATGCAATAATACTCCCTAAAGCTCAAGATGTAGCTGGAATGACACAGTCAGGCATGATGTAAGGAATTTATGATTAATTCAATTTAATTTAATTTGCTCTTAATTATTTCTACCGGATGTAGAATAACTATTCCAGCACCACCATGAAATTTGTATGATTTGATAAAAAATGTTCATGATCCGATTTATCAGAGGAGGAAACTACCCAAGGGGGATTTCAGCCAGTGCTGTCAGTGCTGTGCAATAATACATTTTGCACATACATAATACATATACAGGTAGCCTAAAATATATAGAGCTCTACTGTACATCGTAATATTGAATACTGCAGCTCCTGTGTGAGACTTAACATTAACATTATTTTCCAATAAAAAAGCCAATAGAAAAGATGTTAGTCTTTCTTTTTCTGGGATGCCACTGCTTTAAGAGGGGGTTCAGTTCCTGTTATATTTTGGTTAAGTTGTACTAGACATTCTATCAGGATCCAGAAGAAGAATCATGCTAGTGGAGAACTGACAATTCAATTACTAGCAAAGGTATAGAGAGAAAAGGCTGGATGTCATATCCAGGGGGGGAAAGGCTCAGATACTGTTGAGGCGGCTCATTGCCTTCACTCTCCCATGGTCTGTACCCCTCTGAAGATAAATGTGACAATGTCCCTACTGCCCTCTGATCACCCTACCCTGGGTGTTAACAGAAAAAAGGCTAGGTTTAGCATCGGACCACAGGCATGGAAGAGAATATTGGGAGAAATATTTAAGGGATGAACCGAGCTCTCCCGTTATTGGAAAATAATGTACGGCGGAGGTGGGGAGGCTCAGCCAAGGCGAAACAGATAACAATAATAATAATAACAATAATAATAATTAAAGCTGCAAGGAGAGTTTATCAGGGGCCAAGGCTAATATAGACCATTAACACCATTTTGATTTCATACGGTTGATAACGATGGAATAGCCTCAGCAGAATTTTGTCCTGAACAACTTTTGTATTGGACTCATAGTCCAAATCATAGTCCATCTTGATGTCGATATAAGCGTTAAAGCGCTTTTAAGCCACACCCTTTTCCGTATTCATTGGCTCCTGGTGGCTTTGTTTTTTATGTTACAGACTTCTCCTCTCATAGGTTGGTAGGTATTGGTCCATAGATGGTTTGTACCATCTATGGACATCTATAGTGTTTTTCACAAAATTCAACATGGCGGAGAATCTATCAGACTAAAGTAAATCTGTTCATCATGAGAAGACGATCGCTGTAGTGCCCATTATGGTCCGATTTAGATATAATTTTGAGTGATGAATCTAGACCCATGTGAGTTAACCCTGCCTTTTGGCTCCTTAAATTGAATTGGACCATTTGGGCCATGTTGTTTGGGTAATCAACTTCATCTTACTTGAGCACTTCGTCTTAAAGTTGGTTGGTTCTCAGATGCCTCTCAATGACACTGTGCACTGAGTCACATTCCAAATGTGTGCCCCTTCTCCAGGAACTTCTGGGTGACTACCTTCTTCATCTCTGTGGAAAATTTCAGAAGAGTGTTGCTGAGCACCGAATTGTGGTTTTGGTACCCACAACCACCACTCCATAAAATGTTCTCCTCATGCTCCTTATGCTCAGAAAGGAAATTTGTGACAGGATGAAACTCACTGGCAGATAGAGAGCTCCCTCATAGCAAGTGGCGTTGTGCGTAGACATGTCATAAATTGTAAAGTTGTGGACGGCAAGTTTTTAAAGAGTAAAGAGCTGACGCTTTCGATCTGGGGCAGGAGAAGGGCTTGCAGATCCACGCAGACAACCATGGTCTTATTGTTCGCAATTTTTGTCCTGCACTTTTTAAGAAAGTTGTCCTGCCACTCATCTGGCAAGTTGCCAGCCTCGAAGGAGCAGAAGGTGTTGCACTGGTCCTTCTTTGGATGTTAAAGCCCCAGGTTCTGCCACTTCAATTCTTCTGAGAACACCTTTTGATGTACTGTAATTTTGATGTACTGTGTTTAAGTTGAAGAGTGTTTCATTGTACTGTTATGCTTTGTTCTTCTTTTTTTGCTATACCCCTACCTCTTACCCCTTTCAAATACTTTATCCTTATATGCTGTATTTTTACTTTTACTTCTATGTTTTTTTGTAAAGCACATTGAATTGCCTCTGTGTATGAAATGTGCTATATAAATAAAAACTTACTTACTTACTTACTTACTTACCTGCCTTGATAACAGTTTCAGCATCTTTTCCTCAGCGGCATGATGGTACATTTTATGCAGGTCAATCATGGACTGAAAGACAGGCTCCAGGTACTGTTTTGATGTTGATGATCGACAGTAGTGGGAGGGCACCTTAGGAGATCCTGTAGAAAACTCCCCATGAACTCATGAGCCTCACCTCTGTGGCATGATGCTGCATTATTCTGTGTATTGCCTGTGTCTTACACCCAGTTAAGGGCAGACGATTCCCCTGCTCCAAGTGTTGCCAAAAACAAACTGCAGGTGCGCGTTGCACACCCACACACACATTATTTTCTTTTCTTTTTTCTAATTCCCCCAAAGCATTTAAAAATATTCTTCCTGTCTGCCTCTCCAATGTTACTGCAGTGCTTGGAGGACTTCCCATGTGCAGCTGACTGGCATCTTGGTCCCATCCCTGGGGGTCCTTGGTAACCTCTTCTTTCTTGATCCTCTCAATGTAGGGATATCCCTTATAGCCGAGCAGAAGGGGCATAGAGCATATATCTGCCTTAGAGTGACGTATTTCCGGTTGAAACGGGCCAGATCTCGGGACAGACCTCAGAAGAGCCGATGGCCTTGCGATATTGGGCGGAACATAATGTTGGGATACATTTGATTTGATCATTGAAAAGTGGGCGTGTCATAGCAAACATGGAGTGGAACGCTGAAAGTGAAATGGCTGATTTGGATGCTAACCTACATTCCATTGTAGAGCGTCGGAGTCCTCCTTGCCGATGTCCGAAGCCAGGATCGTTGAGTTGGATAATTGGGCAATATCTGACTATCACTAATTTACTGATTACTACTTTTTTTTTTTTTACTACTAAAATAATAAAAGGATGGCTCGGAGAGTGGAGGAACTTTGCATCGAGAGTTTGGTTTATTAAAGATAAAACCTGGTTAAAGCAAAGCAATTAACGAGAGACCTTGCTGTATGTCATGCCATAGACTGAAACTCACCAGCAGATACATTTGTAGACAAAAACAGGTAGTTCCCCGGGGCCAAATGAGGTGGATAATCCAAGTGTAGCCTACATCAAAGCAGCTAATGGCCAATGACATAATATACTGGAGTACATCTAACAGGTTAATAACATAATAAAACAAAAGTACATCTAACATAACAAAATGACTTGGTTGGCAACGTACACGATATAAAACATGATGACATGTTCAGGCTCTTTCGTACATCAAAGGACCGGCAGCTCGCTCGCCGGCAGCTCGCTCGTCGGCACAAGACTAGCAAGCTACTGCGCACAGTAGGCATACGTCATATTTTGTTTTACTAGAAGAAAATCTGATTGGATCTTGATTATAAGAATACGAGGAAATGGGATTTTTGTAGTTTGTTTGGCATATATTGTTAGATAGGTGCCCAACATGAGGAAGTGACCTAAACCGGTTAAAAAGACATTTTTCATTACCGTGCGTCTTTAATTCTTCTCCTTTTCTGCACACACTTCTTCCAATTACTTACATTCTTGCGCTTTCTTCCTCCAACTGTGTCATCCTCAGCCCCATCATGGGAATCTTAAAAAATACAACAAAAAAACATTAGTGTGCGTGGGTGGCTGTATTGTCCACTGTGACTACTGCTGTGAAATATCAATTCCTATACAACTCATCAATCATTAACACATTATTCACTCTACCTGCGTCCACTTCAACTTCCTCTCTCTGCAGTGCTGTCTCATCCTCTCTCTCTGAGCTGGGATCACCTCTCCCTACTTCTGGTTCTTCCTCCATCACTCTCTATCTGTGCTGTCACTGTCTGTATCTCTCTCTATAACTGGTCTTAGCTTGCTTGCCTCCTCATATGACACTTTGACCCCCCCCCCCTGTCAACAAATACAATCGCCGACAGATACAAATACAAATGACATTATTATTATGGAGATACAAGGTTTCCGCCTTTGCATCACTTCCTGTGGGGCTAGAGCCTCCAAATTGATCATCTTAGATGTCCTTGAGGCCCTCTGTCATATAAAAGAGACCCCAGGTCTTGTTGCGTTTAAAAAGGAATCTTGAAGCAGGAAACGATAGTATATTTAACCGGACTTTATTTAACTTAACACTGGGTGGATCTAAAAAGGAGGTTTCTATGAAAAAAACAAACGCGGTGCACCACGGCTCTAAGCCGACCTAAGAGGTCCTAGCGATGACAGAGAGGAGGAGCCATCTGTTTGTAGAGCCCTTTAAACCAAAGGGGAGGAGTTTCTATGGTACTTCCCACTATGTTCCCCATTGGCCGAAGCGCAAGAGAGGCGGAGTCCTACCATGGTGATGACTGTGCATTGAACTGAACTGCATTACCCAGAATTCTGTGTGGTCACCGGACGTGACGTGATCATAATGTAACCCGTATGTGTGAGTCATTATTCGTATTCCTTATACGTATACGTATTCCTTCTATATTATCTTTTCCTCCCCTGTGTATTATGTGTATTATTAAGAAGGTAGATATGTGTGTGGATTTAAATCAGTAAACACATAGCATAATATAATTATTATTATATTATTATTTTTATAATTATTCAACACATACCAAGGGTCAGTGGTTGTTACGGCCGCCTTCATAAGGCTCGCTGGCAGCTGGTCAGTAACATAATTAAAGATGCTCAGCTTTAACAGTTGCCAAAAATAAAGGTTTTATTTCCCAAATGTAGATTAAAAAAAAACCTAACTGAAACAAAAGAGGTCAGATGGGCTGGCCAAAATAAACAAAAAGGAAGCCTTTCGGGCCAACCACATATGTGGCCGTCGAAGCCTAGGGCTCCTTAAACTACCAAAACATAATATCTGTATTTGTATCATAATATCTGTATCAAAACATAATATCTGTATCTGTATCATAATGCTGTTTATTTGCCTGGTTTATCAATGCAGACATCGACAGGATGATCTCAAGCTGTGAGACCTGTCTGAAGTATCACACAAAACTGCCAAAAGAGCCAATGGCAATCACAGACCTACCAGACGTGCCGTGGCAGAAAATAGGGAGTGATCTGTTCCACCTGGATGGAAAGAATTACCTGTTGGTGATCGACTACCTGTCAAACTATCAAACACGGGTTTCTAGACATTACATTTAGTCGGATAATTTGATATAATATCCTCATCTTGTACATTTGTACTTAACTATATGTATT
>OMKN01022876.1:0-11938 GCA_900302345.1 Melanonus zugmayeri | reverse complement strand
AGAGGGCGAGGGGGGGGGGAATACTGGGTTTGATCCCTGATATCCACAGTCCAGCCGTAGG
The DNA here is from genome assembly GCA_900302345.1 of Melanonus zugmayeri. NCBI lineage: Eukaryota > Metazoa > Chordata > Actinopteri > Gadiformes > Melanonidae > Melanonus > Melanonus zugmayeri. The sequence goes on along the minus strand of OMKN01022876.1, from coordinate 11,877 downwards.
CATTGTTTTACCATAAACCCGTAGTCGAAGGAGAAGGAGAAGCACCGTTTCATTTTTGTTCTCAATCAGCCCGGCGCTCGATTCGACTGACTTAGCATTTGTCAGAGTTAGACAAAATCGATGGCAGCGGGCGAGACAGACCGGCTTCTTCGTTGAATTGAGGGTAAGATACACTCCAGCTCATTCAAAGTAAAGATATTTCAGCAAGTTCGCTCGTCTCTTTGTGAACGGCGAATCTAAATACACAAAAAAGGACATTGTTTCTTTATCTTCCGTCCCTGGGCTGATTGAGAAACAAAATGGTGCGGTGCCTCTCATTCCACTGTGGGTAAGTGGAAAATAACCGTATTTCCCAAAGTATTTTATCTGAAAACACTATAAAGTGCTTTGGATAAAAACCCAATAGAATAATAGAATCGAATGCAAACATAATCAAAGTCAGGTCTCTCGGTCTGTGTTATTATTATTAGTTATTACAAATGCAGCGGATCAACAGATTGAATCAACTGCCATGTTTACAGCGTGGACTTGAGTAAAGCTCAAAATAGAGACAGTTCATTTGTTTCATCACTATATGGTTTATTGGTTCTTAGACGCCCTGTGGCTGCACAGCGGGGGTTCAGATGCAACTGGTTCTTCTGTTGAACTTTGTTGTCTGGCAATGCACAATAAAGACTACATTTCTAGAACACAACTGGCAGACCAAATGCATCATATTCAAGAACCGTGTCCAAATACAATTTTCAGCAACCGGAGTCATTAAGCTAAGCATAAACACATTTTTTGCTTTGCTTACATTTTGAAACAACCTTCAGAAAAACGTATAATTAAACGTATGACATGATTTAATGGAATGCTTTTATTCTCCGTCGACGGTGGAAGACGAGGTTTCCATATATGTGTGTCTCTCTTTCTCCTACTCTGGGATCTGGGTTAAGAGTGTATGTGTGTGTGTCTGTCAATCAAGGATGAGCTCATCTGCTCCTCTGAAATCATGTTGTCATGGTGATGACACTTTTCTCGGCGTTAAGTGTTCCTTTAAACAGACTTCCTGATGGATCCTAATAGCCTTGTTAATCTGCGTACATCGCGGCCCTAATGCACTTGCTCTCAGGAGCGGGGAGAGGGGAGAGTGGGGGGGGGAGCTCTGCAATCTGTTGCTCTCTCCTCTATGGGGGCGTGTTGGTTCAATGGTGGAGCGCTTTGATTGACTGAGAAGGAAAATGTGAGAGGGCAATGCAAAAAGGGGCCCGGACGTTTTGCATTGCAGTCTCTCTTTTCCGGGAGAGTGAAGTGGTTATGGTGTCTGACTTCCAGCCGAACGGGTTGGGGTTCAAACCCCAATGTCAGCAGTCTAACTGTAGACCTCCTTGAGCAAGACGCCCTAAACCTCTACCTGCTACATAATGAAAGTTAGGTGCTTCGGATTAAAGCGACTGCTGAATTAATAAATGATACAAACATTAATTCCCATAGAATGTTTTAATGTACTTTTGTGCCTTTCTAGACAGGACAGTTAAGACAGATAGGAACGTGTTTTAAAAGAGAGAGGGAATCTCATGTAGCATAGGACCACAGGAATCAAAATCAAACCTGGCGTGTTCGCTACAAGGCATATCACCTCCACGGCGACACCAAGCCACCCTCTTTCTTCCCCCTTCTTTTAATTGTGTTCTCATTCCTCTATATACTACATGGCAGTCAAGTCAAAGCAAATGTAGCAGTGTGATGTTGTTATGCTAGATTAGAGTCTTTTATTTTCTTCTGCACTGTTAATTATACCGGAGACTCTTATTTTGAAGGGTCAGAGTGGCCAAACCACTCTGATCACTCTTTGTATGGGTGATTTCCTGGTTCTCATATTACGTTATTATGAAACACTGCTTAATTGAATGGCCAAACATATAGTTTAGAAGTAATTGCAAATTAGATAGAACTTGTCCATCACGTTTAGTAGTTGAGTATTTATTGTTAGAAAAAAATATTATTAGTTATAATGGTTAAGATGGACTAATCTAGTTGTGCCCAGTACTGCTGTATCCCGCCAGATTTGCGCTCACTCTGTTCTGGATTCTGAGAGACGGTATGCATTTTTATGTTCTGTGACTGTTTTGGTTTATTACTGTGCAAATAGTACTTTTTACTTACCATTGATGGTATTATTAATGCCTGTAATTTGTTTACGTTGTGTGCTGCACATTCACTGTGTGAGTGTGCCCAGAATGTAAGCTCACTTTGTTCTGGATTCTGAGAGATGGTGCTGTTGAAAGACCTGTATACTCAACTTTGGTTAATGTATTACTCAATACAGAGATACAACTATCCAGTCGTTGTAGCGTCTTCAATAAAATACACAACGCAGAGTGAACCCCGCTACACAAACACAGGGAGCTGGCCAGGAGGTAAGTACCCCATCCCTGGAGAACATTGAATCACGGTCCAGTTAGCCAGACTAAATCCTCCTGATTAACTCCTGTGTGACCACAGGGTTATACGTGTGTAACCAGTATGACAGCACTTAAATTATCCCATGATAACTTTTTTAGAAGATCTGTCGTTGGTGACTTTGAAGTTTGGAAGCACAGGAAGTGGGGCCATGGTAACAACCTAAGAAGATATGAAATCATAACTTCACAGAGAGAGATTAGCTGTGATAAATCCATGGTCCACAGAGAGGAACGGTCTGCATAGCTTTGAATATCACATTAAGAGGTTTAGTTTGTAGCAAAATAAAAGCGCCTCTATGCAAATGCTTAATTGAAGCAGTCTGTTTAAATAATAATGGAACAAATAGGAAGACATTATGTAAAGTAATAGCACAATAACAATTTAATTAACTAATACAAGTGTATGCCTTTTTATATATTATGCATAATATTATACAGGAGTTAGATACACACTGTATTTCTTTCTTCCTATATATGAAGAAAATAAAATAGAGCAGATACCCATGAAATCAATTTTAAAACGCAACGTGGAGGAACATGCTAAACATGAAAACCTGCTAATAACTATATTTATTCCCTATGACGGGCGTGATGGTTGAAATCCTCCTTGACAGCATTCCTCTAGCTGAAAGACTCCTAGCTACACCTCCAGAAGGAACCATTTCCATCTCAGCAGGGTTTGGGGACATGGATTCAGCAGCGGTGACGGCGGTGGTGGTGGTGAGGGAAGGAAGGAGGGAAAGGCAGAAGAAAGAAACCTTCTGTGCCTTGCTTGGCACCGGGGAACCCTGATTCAGCAGAAGCTACTACCACCAGCAGCTCTGAAAACGCTGCATCGGCACAAGTTAGCAGATGAAAAATGCAGGGCAGGAAATCGTGGAGAATGTTTTTTTTTAATATATTTTTTCTAGTTCGTGTTTTTCTTAGCGCAGAAGATCCTGAAAAGCACGGAGCCAGACACATGGAAAGAAGTGAGAGGTGGTTGGAATGAAGGAATGTTCATCTCTCAAGTCTGACATGATGATGATGATGATGATGATGATGATGATGATGATGATGATGATGGTCGAAACCCATTATGGAAGCAGGGGAGAAGCTTTCTCCAGGGGAGTTATGTTATGGAGCTATCTCAACTTGTCATCATCTAGTCCGAGGAGTGAGAGGACCATAAGAACAAGAATATCGTATCGTATTGTATCGTATCAGACTGTTGGTGAAGCAGAACCAAGTGTCCAAAATTAGTATTTGTTTGTATTTTATTGTTTTGGTTTTATCCAATAAACCAGACACCATTTCTCAGTTTCTTTCTAAAACTCCTACTTAACCTGGCCAACCAAGGACTGGATTGATTTTCGCATTATTATTCTGAATTTCAACCGTCAATAAAATGATTTAAGAAGCTGGTTTCTCCATCCAGAAGGAATGAAGTACAGCCTGTTCATCGATGTTTCTTCTGAATCCCCCCTAACAACAACATGAGCCCACCTCCCCTCCTGTTCACATCCCTAACTAATGAGTAGAACCACTAATCCTGGGGTCAAACACAGCACTAACACACACTCTCCAGGCTTAGTACCAGTAACAGGCTCATTTAGGCCTGATTTAGTGATATCCCGGTGATTTGGCAGAGTGTTTTTGGTAATTAGCTTCGTCAGAGTCCTGCCATTATGGAGATCCTCAAGATTGTTTCTCTGTGATAGACAGCCGGCCAAAGTGGAGGAGGACACACGGACAGCCTGAGAACAAATGGGATCTGATGGCGGCCTCAACCAACTGTAATGGGATTACTAAATCCAAGACGCACTTCCTCAAGGCGATGAACTAGAGGCATTTAGGGGGATGAAGTAGCAATTGAACGTGAGTGTAGAGCCACAAGATTTAATACAAGTGGCTACAGTGCCTCCCTTATCAATTTTGTAGATATTAAAGGCATTAATATGGTGTGCTGTAGTTATAGTCCCAGGCAGACGCGTTCAACCAGGTTTCAGTTGGAGATTAAATTGTCACATTCACATGTATTTTCTAAATGTATTTGTTGGACGTCTGACATTTAAGTAATTCAATACTAAAACACATTTATAGTTAATGACATCTGTAACAGTAAATACTCCAATCTAACATTAATACCATAAGCATAACATGATACCATAGACTTAATATTACCATTTAATCTTTTCTGCAGGGTATTCTCTCCTGCTATATATTTAATAAGTACTGACTACTACAGTTGCATTATTTCCTTTTAGTTGTAGTTCTTCACCTCTGCTGTTTCTTAACATGTGGATCCTCAAATGGTCTTTCCTCTAGCATAGTCACCACACAGCACAGTCTTTTCTCTTGAACTATTTCACTTATCGCTATTTTTCCATTTTAGTAGCCACTTTTATCCAAAGCGACTTGCAGTGAATTTCTCAGATAGCTAGGGGTTAGAGGGGAGAGTTAGCCTGTGGACATTGGGGTTGGAACCCTGAACCTTTTGTCTGAAACTCAAAACCTCACTGTGACGACTATCCTGCTCCTTCTTCTTCTTCTTCTTCTCATTTTAACACCTTTTTTCTACCACTTCATGTACGTTTTCCTTTGTCTGGCCTGGTAATCCGTGTCCTCCGTGGCCCCGCCGGCATGCTGTACATCCCCCCCTAAGCCGAGACCTCTTATCTGCTGACTCACTGCCAGCTTGGACCCCGTCCACCACGCAGCCAGCCAGCAGTTCAAACATAGATCATCTGCCTTCCCACTCCACACTCACCCCAGAGAGAGCCGGGACAAGGGTAGACGCTCTGACCCCCTTATCTCTGTGTTTAGGAGAAGATTCTTCCTCCCCAAAGCGTGCTCGCTCCTGGCTCTGCTTTGTGTGTTTGCTCAACGCGACCATCTGGCCGCGTGGGCTGGTAGTGCAAGCACCCACGGGGACTTTGTGCTCGGGTACATTTCAGTCATTAATATGAATAAGTACGAGGCGGATGTGGAGCCCGCTGGATGAATTGCCGTTGCTTAATGCGTTGTCGTCTAAAACTCGCTCTACGAATTAGTCTCACCTTGCTGTTTTTAACCCATTTAGCAGACACTCTTATCTGAAGCGACTCACGGTGCATTTTTTTCAGATACGCGTCATTAAGGAGCAGGTAGGGATTAAGGGGCATCTTGCTCAAGGATGCCTACAGGGTAGGCTGGGGGACATGGGGGGGGGGTTCAAACCCAGAACCCTCAGCTTGGCGTCAAACAACCTAACAGTAAGATTGTCTTGTTCCAATACACTCTGGTATGTACCTCACCAGGGCACAACGATGGACCTCCTCCTCCTGGTGCCTTCTGAAGACTATCAGCTCCATGTAGATGGGCCTACCTGTAACCGAGAGAGAGAGAGAAAGAGAGGGAGAGAGAGAGAGAGGGGGGGTGAGAGATAGAGAAGGGGAGAGATAGAGAGGGGGGGAGATCCTCCCAGACAGAGAATGCATCACTTGGTAGGCCAGCTGTGTCCCATGGCTCCATCTGATCGGGGAGTCGGGTTGCAGAGCGGCTCCACGGCGACGCGGTTGGAAACTGTCACTCAAGGCAGGATAGACGCCCCCCCCGCTGAAAAGGTGCACATGCATCGGGGACGATGGAAAGGGGAAGCTCTGATGGGGAATTTAAGCAAGCCTTCCACACTTAGGGGGATAGGAGGCCGTGGCTGTGAATCACCGGCATCGCCTCCCGCTACGACGTGGGAATGACAATACGCCTGAGGTGCAGGGAAACCTGAAACAAGATGCCACCGCTGCTAGTGCAGTTAGTTAGTATACTGGTATCTTATGTGACTATAGATGGCTATTCTATTATTATATGTACGTTTTTTACTGTTACTTATTTTGTATCTCTTTTTAAATTCCTAGTACTGTTCTGTACTTCTGCTGTGACACAGCAGAACCCGGATTAATAGACTACATCTTATCTTATATTTTCTTATACATAGTGCATTGGAATTTGATGGTATTTTTAGTGATTTTATTACAGGTACCTTATATGACCATATATGGTATTCATAGTGCATTCACGCATATCCTATATGACCATATATGGTGAGTACCATATGTGGTCATAAGATATCATTGCTTTTACGTTTTTTTTTTACGTTCTTTTATGAAACCAAATACAAGAGCAGTGACTGAATGAGCTAAATGAGTAGGACCACCTCCTGACTGATGTAGGTCATTAGGACTATATCTTGCTCTTATGGATTTTCTGATTTGCTGTCCCTGTCCTCTGTCCCACTCTGCCATTCGATTCAGATATCGATTACTCGGAACGAACGCCTGACATTGATTTGCGTTAAAGTTTTGATGTCTGTCAACGACCCCACTATACTCACACCTCTCCACGCGGGACGACAATATGAATAACTAATCCACAAACACCGTTTCGACTCGCATCGCAAACATTTATCGCCAACGTTCATCGCAAATGTTCTTTGCTTAACACACACATTGTCTCCTAAAGCAGCGGTGATGTAGCGCCTGCACTTTCTGGAGCAAGAAACCCCAATCTGAACATATAAGAGACGCCAGGCATTAATCACTAGGAAGACAAACAACATGCACCTCGTAATACACACACTCTCACACACACACAGACACACACTCGCACACACACACATGCACAAAGAAAGACACTACACCATGACACGTGGTTGTGTATTTTTAGCTCACTTACAAGAGGGGGGACAGCTAACGAATGTGTGCATGTGTGTGTGTGTGTGTGTGTGTGTGTGTGTTTTTTTTAGGGACTATAACGGTTTGCTTCTCTTTTAAAAAATGCACACGTCTCCTTTTCTCTGCTGGCTGCGCTGTGGACGTGACAAACGACTTGCGGGTCTCCGTCTAATTCACTCTAAACACACCTCTGAAGGCTATTGTATCGGAGCACGTGTTTCCCGCCCATGACTTATGGCGTTGACCTTCGCGCGGTGCATTGTGACTGAGGATGACCTCATGACTACTTGTTAAATATCTCCAATTTCCCCCTGGCAGGGTAATTAATGAAGTAATTACGCATGGTGCAGTATCATCGGAAAAAAATACAGATTTTTTACTCCGCTCCGCTCTCTCCCTCGTCTCCTCCCTCCCTCATCTTCTCCTCCCTCCCTTGTTCGTTCTCTCCCGCATCTCTTCCTCCATCTTTTTCCTAATCCTCCTATTATTCATGGATAGGGCGACGTGGAGAGCTACATATAGAAAGCCCTCCCGGTTGAGAGTGCCGTGTCTGTGCCCGCTATGGTCAAGAGTCTTATATGTACAATGAAATGATGGATTTAATACAACGTGGGGGGCGGAGGGGGGGAAATGTCCACCTGAGCTCTTATCGGGTAGAACACAAAAGCACTTTTGAAACCAGCCCACTCTGCTTTAATTGTGTTCCTAACCATCATCCGCCACTTATCTGTTATATCCTGATGGACCTACAGTATATGTCTCTCTTCAACAGCCTCTATTCAGACACTCACACATGTACTGCCGTAGTTAAACTGCTCATTTATCGTCCGTATGGAGCGTGTTTTGTTGTGTGTTTTGTGGGTCTGTGCATCTGTCCGTGTGTTATTTTTAGCTGCAGGCAACAGTGACTGATGTTCCCTTGAGAAAAAAATAAATGGCTGTTCGGGTCAAAATACAGAATTCTATTCTAGCCTGTTTTTATCCTATCCTATTCTATTATCTCTGATTCTATTATTTTCTGTTCTATTAGATTTTTTTCTATTCTATTCCATTCTGTTCTATTCTATTTCTATCTCTGGCCAGGGTCAGGGTCAGGTAATTTTTCATTGATTATGAAGCCAAAACTACATGACAAAACCATACCCATTTAAAACACACTACAGAACCACACCCATTTAAAACACACTACAGAACCACACCCATTTAAAACACACTACAGAACCACACACATTTAAAACACTACAGAACCACACCCATTTAAAACACTACAGAACCACACACATTTAAAACACACTACAGAACCGCACACATTTAAAACACACTACAGAACCACACCCATTTAAAACACACTACAGAACCGCACCCATTTAAAACACACTACAGAACCGCACCCATTTAAAACACACTACAGAACCACACCCATTTAAAACACACAACAGAACCGCACCCATTTAAAACACACTACAGAACCGCACACATTTAAAACACACTACAGAACCACACCCATTTAAAACACACTACAGAACCGCACCCATTTAAAACACACTACAGAACCGCACACATTTAAAACACACTACAGAACCACACACCTTTAAAACACACTACAGAACCACACACCTTTCAAACACTACAGAACTGCTCTATATCATTCCAATATGGCTCGTAGTAAAACAACACAAGGGGAAATGGTTTGAAATGGTCTTGAAGTATAATTGTGCATACGATCAAGAGAACGTAGAACATTAAGACGTTCCGCCTGAGGAGAAGTGACACCTTTTGTTTTCTCTGGCCGTCGTAACCCTTAAGAAAGCAGCAGTAGGAGTCATTATGAGGCAGACCGCTGAGGCTCGCATCTGCTACAGACCTCGCCTGGAGCTCTGCTGGGGATTTATCATCTGCTGTACCTACAAACTCCTTCCTCTTGAGCTGAGGAGAGAGAGAGAGAGAGAGAGAGAGAGAGAGAGCTGAGGAGAAAGAGAGAGAGAGAGAGACATAGACCGAGAGCTTTGGAGAGAGAGAGACAGAGAGAGCTGAGGAGAGAGAGAGAGACATAGACCAAGAGCTAGGGAGAGAGAGAGAGAGAGACATAGAGAGAGCTGAGGAGAGAGAGAGAGAGAGAGAGAGGGGTACGGGGGAGAGAGAGACATAGAGAGATGGGGAGACAAATAGAAATAGAAATGGAGAGATAGGAGAGGTATTGTACATATCATAAGTTATTTCTCTTAAACTATAAACTGAACCTATGAAAAGCTATAATCTGTAATAAATAATAATAAATGATCACCAACACCACTACCGCAGGATGGCTAAACTGCTGAGAGATAGTAATTTAATTTTAGGTTTCAAATGTTTCATCAAGATTAAATTAGATTTGATTAATATCTATAATATAATGGCAAACACACACACACACATCCAGAAATAGAGAGGTTCACACGCGCACACACACACACACACACACACACACACACACATATACTGTACATATAAGTTAATTGAGACACACACACACACACATAGAGAGCCAGTGTGTGTGTGACCCTGCTTGCCAGTACTTCACCGTAGCGTAAGATGGAGAGCTTGTAAATCGCTCGTCTCCCTTCAGAGGAGGGGAGACGCGTCCTCCTCACCCCCCCACCACCCCCCCGTCCTGACCGCTGACTCAGCAGAGTTTTAATGGGCGTGTCCTTAAAGGCACCGGGGGGCTTATGACAGGGGTCACAAGGGAGGGGGTGGCGGATCTCTTAAAAAGGATGATCAAACCGCCAACACCGTCGCTCGGCTGATGAAATTTGATATGCGCCGACGGAGGCGGGGTGGGCCGCGGTTTCGGGTCAGGAAGGACTCCTGCGTACGTAGTAGAAAAAGTGAGACGTCGTCATCGAGTTTAGCTCTGTACAGTAGCGCCCCTCGAACACCAGCTCCATTCATAGTGAAACACATTTTAGACAAAAGACATTTAGAGGACAACCAATAAAACGGGAAATGTCAAATAAAAGTATAAGAAAGCAAACATAACAGCGTAGACCAGCCGGTTCAGAGACACCGTAACAGAAGCTGAGGCAAGCAAGAAAAGCGCATTCTGTGATATGAGGACAAACTACAATCGGATCTGGCAACACATGGTTTGTGTTGCCAGATGGATGAAATGTACACTTGTGTTTTTCCCTGTGTAACCTTTGAATGGGAAAACTGCTGTTACCTGTTCTCTGTGCCATTGAGTCATTTAGCAGACATACAACGACTTCAGATACAGGTGGTTAAAAAGGGAGATAAATAGCTTGTTTGCTGTTTTCAGATCAGATAATGTGAGTGCATATGGATCGCTGCAATGAAAGAGCTCAGGATAATGCCCAGCACCTGTGGCTCAGATCAGTTTTATGATAAAGAAATCAATCTATATCTCACTCAAACTGTACATCTGCGTCGCTAAAATAATATTTTGTACCCATAAAGGATCGGCTGTTGACCATTTCAGTGTCCTTTACAGGTGCACAATATTATTTTAGCAAATGGCAATTTTAGCAAATGTCTGGCACCTCCCCAAGACACGACTGCCAATAGCTTACTCACCTGTAGCCTACGTAAACCAACTTGGGCGAAAACCACACTCTTTTCAATAATAGGCCTACGCCTTTATTTTCACTCTTGATCACAGTCATTGCCAATATTAAGCCCACAGAACTGTGCATAATTATTTCTTGTGGGTTCGCTGAAGTGTGACCCAGATGGTTAACCCAAAATGGTGTTGGGTAAATAGCGCTTTTCCTGCCAATTCCCCCTCGGTTCCACACGAGACACACAGTTAATCCACGCACGCATGTTGGCCCGGATGCGGGGGGTCCGCCTGTAATATATATTAGCCAATGAAGTGGAAAAAACGCCCAAGGTAAATAATATTTCCCGTCGACGATAATTTAAACCCTCGGTCAGAGTTTGAGAAAGCACATAATAGCCGCATTATGAGAACGTAAAATGGGATATCTTGGGAATTAGGGGAAAAAAGGCCATAATTAGATTTTGGAATGGATTTCAAGATAGGGCTAATGTTTGCCTTGCATTTCAGCTGGTAGGCCTACTGTGAGAAATGCTTTGGAAATGAATAGGATTTGTATTTACATTCTACCAAACCGATAACGCACATGCATGTACATATTAAACGTAAGCATGGGCTTCATATAGAAATAAGCTCATAACCACTTCGTGTTTATAGCTTGATCTACTTCCAACACGACATTAGAAACACACTCACTGAAGAAGCTACAAGACAACCGTTCAAAAAAAAAAAACGTCTGCCAGCAAAACACGCCAACGAACAGAAATATAAGACAGTGATTTGTTCCTTGGGGGACAATCTGTGTGATTGGGGTTGGGGTGGGGTTGTGTACCCAGCTTGTTTGGCTGCGTTTTGTGCGACAAGTTTATGTGAGCCTTCACTCACAGCGCAGGAACGTCGTGGAGCATGAAGTATATCTGGCTTAATAATATCATTCATGGTCATCCCTTTAACGCATGAACGTCTCATCGTATCAAATTGTACATTCTTGCACGTTAAGACGTAAAAAGTACATTTTATCCGAATGACAACTGATAAGTTTGCTCTCATTGGCTACGACTGTCATGTGACATTCTTGCAAGAGTGGTTCCTGTGTGTGTGTGTGTGTGTGTGAGTGATCAGTGGCTCCCGGTATGCACCAGGGTGGGCCTTCTCTAATTAAGCCCCGTTAATGAGGGGAGGG